>CM019703.1:41753023-41787323 GCA_009760885.1 Achatina immaculata
TAGCGTTTTGTTGTCACGTGTGAAACAGTAAGTCAATGTCTGTGACGTGAAGTAGAGCCGAATACCAGTTAGCTGGTGTATAACACATCTACACCCACAGTATTATTGAATGGGCAACACACCAAATAGTTACAACACCATAGTAGGCCAACACCAGGTCCAGTACATGTAATACGTGTTTAGCGTGTGCAGTAATACTATTTCACTGTGCTCAGCAGACCGATTAGTGAAGCCTCTAGCACAGGATCCTTTTGCTGTCATTATTATTTACATTAAATGTTTATTCATAAGTTGAACTACATTATTATATACTTACTGAAAGTAATTTGGTAACAAAAATAATGTATATCATTGCCAAAAAGCTAGTCAGTATCGAAAGTAAGTTTGATTTTTTGTGTTTTGTGTTAGTACAAATGTCCTCAGTCTCCGAGTTTCTTTAAGAAAGAAGCTAATCTTCGTCTTTCCAAATGTATTTTATATATTAAAAGTTTATATTTAATATTATTTTATAGCAGCAAAAATATCAATAGATAAAAATAGAATGTCATGTGGTTTTGTTTTATTTTTTATCAGATCAGCCATGACTAGGTCGACAAAGAAGAAAAGTCGACAATATATTGCTACGGGTTTGTTCCGTCTCCACAGCTCCATTCAATGCCATGTGTTTACTACGTTTGCCTACTTTTTCTAATGAAATTATACGTCTTTGTAGGTTGAAGAATCTTGTGGAGAAGTCACACGAGGACAAGAAAGACAAACCACTAGAATATTTTAAATGTCGAGAGACAGTTTTGAAACTATATTTGCAGTGATGCAAATGTTTGTTGTGAAATCAGATAAATTAGACCAGCGGTTCTCAAACCCTTTAGCTGCACGGCCCAAATTTAAAAGTCAAACATTTTTGCGGCCCGCCAATAAAGTGCATTATATTTGCAAGGTATAAATCTATTTTTCTAAAGTATTATGTAATATTTTCTCAACCTGTGTAACTGCATATTCATTTGGTACACAAACGTTCTTTTCATTTACTAATAAAGCGACCTACAATTCTGCGGTTTGCATCCGTGCAGTCTGCCCCTATGCATTGCGTGAAAAATGCGGAATAATTTTTATTGTATCTATTTTTTTCTCTCTTCTTTTTTTTTGCCGCTTTGAGACTTCAGCTCGGCCCACAATACTCCCTGTCAGGGCCCACCTTTGGGCCGCGGCTCATTGATTGAGAACCACTGAATTAGACAAAGGTTTAATTGCATCTTACGAAATACCCAAATTAATAGCTAAAGAAGTCAAGCCACATAAAGGTTCTAAGGTTCAAAATCAGACTCCAGTGCCAGGACAGCCCCACCGCATGCTGCATTATCCATCCAAGAGTGTTTGCTAATAGTTCCCACTGAGTGTTTGCTAATAGTTCCCACTGAGTGTTTGCTAATAGTTCCGACTGAGTGTTTGCTAATAGTTCCCACTGAGTGTTTGCTAATAGTTCCCACTGAGTGCTTGCATGTTATTATACGTTTTCTGCCACACAGTTCAGATTTTCCTACTAGCATCTTTAATTTTCCCAGAACCGACAAACCAAACCTAACCAAAAGCCTATTCCACTTCTTTATGGCGTTCCTGGTAATACGTGTAGAGAATATGTCACTCTGACATATTACCAGCTGTGACAAACATATATTGAAAACACGAAGAATCATAAGATCTTTACTAGTCGTATGAGCAACTGGCATTTTGTCACATGGTACACATTATTCTTGTAGACACCAGAAATGAGCATTTATGGTGCAGATATATTAACGTTAAATACCTAACATTACGAAAGAGAGTCAGTCGTCCTAACTTCTGTACGCCATTTTCAAAGGTTCGGATACAACAAACCTTGGTCAAACTACACCAGTTGCATACGAATAATTGTTACTCACGCACTTTCTCAGAATAAAGTTAATGCAGCTCTACCTACTTGTTAGTCCAGATCACAACTATTGATCATATATGTTGAATAGTTGAATAGTTCGTTTTACCACACATCTATGACCTTCACAAATTGAATCTGAAACTGACTTCTAACGGAAGTGCTAAGGATTTAGCATCAGCGATTTCAAACAAGTAATTCGGGTCAATATTATTATATCGATACACAGGGCGGGAGTTCAAGTTACAGATACACGGATCGCGTTCAAGTCTACCACAGGTATGCACACAAGTGTCTTGCTCCATGAGCGACTTTCTCGACTCTTTCAACATATTTTTTTTTCAACAAGAATTTATATAGTCCCCGCTTTCCGACCTCCCGCTTTACGACGATTCTTTTTCCTGATCACCCGCCCAATGACTTCTGTTATAATTGTACAAATACTTGTTTTAGAAATCATGGTACTTACTTAATGTAAAAGTATTTATTTAACAAAATATATCATAGCTTACCTCTTTCTCCTCCTTCTTCTTCTTCTGCTTTCCTGCTGTTGCTGCTTCTACGCAGCAATTTCTGTTGTTACTGTTGTTATTGTTGTTGTTGCTTCTTTTCTTCAACGTTCTGGTATAACGCTAAAAGCAGAATTCTGCACGATGTTCTTAATTTATATGTCAGAATTTTGAACTCCAGTCCCACGAGAACATTCTTTTAAATATCTTAGTTTCGGTAGGAGAAAGTCTTAGTTAACTGTTTGTAAAGGTAAAAAAACTACAACTACAAATCAATTGAAAAATTCATTAATTCATTTGCATGTCCCTTGCGGAATTTCGCCTCCCTAATAGCACTCCTGTAGGGCTCTTCGTTGTGAGCAAGATCGCCTGCTGCTGATGCATCCATCTGCAGTCATCAACGATGTCCTGCAGCCATCTTCGCCTTGGTCTTCCTCTCTTTCTTTTTCCCATTATGTACTCTTCCAACACTCTAGATTATCATGACGTTTAATGTGTCAAAATATTTAAGTTTTCTGATTAATCCTCTTTACTAGCCAGCCTTCTTCAATATTACGTTCTTATAGTATGGATATTCCTCGCTAGGCCCTCACATGGTCATCGAAGGGCAGGCCGAGGGGGATTCCACGTAGAACCATCACTAGAGAGAGTAAAACTTTGGAATTCAAGTCCACCCAAGACCTACAGCGGGCGGCGGCGAGTCATCAAACATGGAAAGATATGATTTCATCCCTATGAGCCAATGGTGGCCGTAAAGGAATGTCAATCTATCAATCAAAAGTATGGATATATTTGTTCTTATTTGTGTCCATGATATGTGAAGAACTCTTCTGTTGCATTTACATTCAAAAGCATTTATGTGTTTCTCAGCTGTTTTCTTAAGTGTCCAGGTCTCACAAATACAAAGCTTTAATCCATAAAACGCTAGCTTAATGCAGGTATAGATAAAGAGGGAATAAAAGGACACAAATACTTTGCTCAGCTCTTGGAAAAAAATTATGAAAAGAAACTAGTCCAAGGTATTTTTTTACAAATCCAAAGGTTCCCTTATCTTCTGTGTACACCTCAGTCCACAGCAGATCTTATAACAAAATATGTGCATGTTTTATTATGTTTAACTCACTTGCTTCTAAGAAATGATAATAATGAAACCGAAACTGAAACTGCTGAATCTGGTGTTTGCATTATCATTTTCTTTTAAATGTTTTTGCTGTACCTATAACTACAAAATACTCGAGGACATGATAAGACATTTTGCTTGTCTCACGCCTCAGAATCATGCACATTTTTTGTCCTTTTAAAATCTGAAAAAACATGAAGAACTGGTAAGTACATCCTGGAGTAACTATTTGCTGCGGGGCTGAAGTTATCTATTATTTACTATCTATTATTGTCTTTTAGCTGTAACTGCCTTAAGTTCGCATTTACTTAATTAAAACTTTCCATGTGACTTCAGTGTGTAATGTGTTCCATGATTATCATAAAATTCTGCATTGACCGAATGTAAAACACAAGCAATATTAGGCAGTTTCATCTAAGTGTGCATGGTGTATAATAGCCCAGGAAAATGAGATCATTTTATCTCCTTCGTTTGTTGAAGATTAAGATTCGACCTCTTACCTTGATGATGAGCTTCACCTTTTCTCCTCCTGCAGTCTTTGCACATTATCTACCCATCTCTTCCATTGTCCGTCTCTTATTTATCTTAATGTTTTTTTGTTCAGTGTTTTTCAGTGTATTTTCCTTCTTCTCAGTGTATTCCTGAATATCATTTATTTGATCTGATTGTTCTCCTGAAGCTCAAGATCAGCCCGACTTACAAAAGCACAACTGGCACCGGGAAGATAACGGAAGAACATGCTAAACATGCAAGAAACGGATGTGACCATCGCCTTTATTAGTCCAAGAAAAACTCTTTGTGGATGTACACAAACTCCAGATGATCACTGATTACTTCAAAAGCTTACAAGTCGAAGTCTAAAAATGACCGAAGAAGAAACATATTTTTTTTCTTAATTCTGATTTGTAGGTTGCAAAGTAATGTCTTTGTTTCTCTCTCTCTCTCTGTTTTTATCTTTTTTTTTTAAGCGACATGTTTTGTTCTTTACTCACATCTTACCCGTCTTATGTTGTTATTTTCCAAACGTCTATGTTTCTGCGCGTTGGAAGTGTTGAGTACGCGTAGTACTTTGCAGGTCTATGTTTTTACAAGCTAGCTCTAGTGTTAAGGATTTGATTATTCTTCTGTAAGAACGTTAAAGCACTGGCATTATCTATCCACCTATCCTCGAATCTTAACTATCAAGAACGGGATAAGAACAAATCTACAATTAGTGTTTTCATTTTTACTTCTTTACTCCATCAGAGGCTGCCACAATCAGCCAAGATCGCGTAACAATATTAACTAATAACATTGCTGCTTATTTTAAATTGTGATATCCCTTTCATTATCACCATTTATTTCTTATCACTAATCATCATCGAACATTCTCCATTAATAAGTTTCACATGTTACCCTTGAAAGGTTGGAGTTTGACTGGAATGTATAATATCATGTGAAGTTCTGCGTAACAAAGGAAACCTGGGGTGCCTCTGAAATCATGATTAATAATTTCAGAAACTGTCTCTAGCGCTGTCACCAGAATAGTCATCGTTACAGAACCAGAAGCAAGTTTTTATAACCACAGTCTGATGTGGCTGACGCTGGTGCAGCCACACATAGAGTACTATATCAGTATTCACGTTTTACAGTGTTGTGATGTGTGGCAAAAGTCATCTGTAAATATCAGTGTTTTACAGTGTAGTTATACGTGGTAAGTCATCTCTAAATATTAGTGTGTTAGTGTGATAATGTGTGGTAAAATTCATCTCTAAATATTAGTGTGTTAGTGTGATAATGTGTGGTAAAATTCATCTCTAAATAAAAGTGTGTTAGAGTGTGGTGATGTGTGGCAAGCTTTAGATAGTCCGTTATGGCTTTGAAGAGGGTAGTCATACTCATCCTTATAGATAGTTTTTTATGGCTTTGAAGAGGGTAGTCACGCACATCCTTATAGTCCTTTATGGCTTTGAAGAGGGTAGTCACGCTCATCATTATAGTCCTTTATGGCTTTGAAGAGGGTAACCACGCTCATCCTTATAGATAGTTTTTTATGGCTTTGAAGAGGGTAGTCATGCTAATCATTATAGATAGTCTTTATGGCTTTGAAGAGGGTAGTCACGCTCATCCTTATAGATATTTTTTTATGGCTTTGAAGAGGGTAGTCACGCTCATCCTTATAGTCCTTTGAAGAGGGTAGTCATGCTCATCCTTATAGATAGTCCTTTATGGCTTTGAAGAGGGTAGTCATACTCATCCTTATAGATAGTTTTTTATGGCTTTGAAGAGGATAGTCATGCTCATCCTTATAGATAGTCCTTTATGGCTTTGAAGAGGGTAGTCATACTCATCCTTACATATTGGTGAATTCTGACAACCACGTGTCCATGTTCTGCACCGTCCTTTTACCAGAACTGAATAAACGTAACGCTAGTACGCGACACGTAAGCTTACAGCAAGATGAAGCGACAGCGAATACCGCAAGTGCTTCTTCTATGGAGGTTATTAAAGACATATTTCCTGGCCATGTCATTTCTCAGGACGGTGACTTGTTAGTGCCCCCTTCTGTCGTTTCTCAGGACGGTGACTTGTTAGTACCCCCTTCTGTCATTTCCCAGGACGGTGACTTGTCAGAGCCCCCTTCTGTCATTTCTCAGGACAGTGATTTGTTAGGGCCCCCTTCTGTCATTTCTCAGGACGATGACTTGACAGGGTCCCTTCCTGATCTTTATGTTTGCGATTTTTTATCTTTAGGGCTACCTCAGCTGGAAAGCGTTATTCAATAAACCATGCACAATAAACCACGTACAGTAAACCACGAACAATAAACCACGCACAATAAACCACATACATTGGAGGGACTCTTAGCTGCTGTTGGTCAGGATATTACTACAATACCGCAAGACATTGGACGATATATAATGCAGGACTTTCTGGCTAGGCTACAAGACAGTGTGTGAAAAACAGAACTACTTGGATCACATTATTTTCAGCCTTTAATGAACAGGTACCTAAATGTTGTATATATAACGACTGTGTTAATAAATCATACGTACTGCTTTGTAATTTACCCACAAAAAATGTTAATATGCAGATTTTGCCTGTATAGTATTAATATACAAAGCGTGAGGTTTCCATGCTCTCCCCTGTCAGCCTCACTGTTTGTGCTGAACCATGTCATAAAATGAAACCATTTCTAAAATAATCGTAGAAGAAGAAGAAGAATGCTTTTCTTAATTCTGATTTGTAGGTTGTGTGAACGGTCAGTCGGAATTTCCACGAGTTTATGGCCTTGAGTGTAAAGCATCACCGTTCACGTGTCCTGATGTGGAAGGCCTATAAATAAGGAAGAAAGCGGGGCGGAAAGAGTGAGTTTGGGAGTCTATGGTGGGGCTAGGTTCGTTTTATCAGTGCCCATGATTATGTGATATACCTAACCCCAGCCGACCTCACACTGTCTTGATATAATTTGTTGTGAAATCAATGTTCTGCAGATTTTATGTTCTTTCTTTTCGTGTATGGAGAATTGCTGATTCCTGTTGATTATTCGTCGTGATTCAGATGGGCATACAATCAAGGTCCATCATATTTCTATATTTCAGTGCATTGGAACAAAGGGAAAACTATATCATGATATTTCAGTGCGTTGGTACAAGAGAAGAGGAGGGGGGCCTATTTCATGATATTCAATGCATTAGCACCATGGAGATTGTGTGTAGTATCGGGACGTGGATTGGAGATATTTCATGATATTCAGTGCATTACAACAAATGGAAATTGTGTGTAGTATGAGCAGGTGGATTGGAGGTATTTCGTGTTATTCAGTGCATTAGCATGTGATATCGGAAGGTGAATTCGTAGCAGCAGTGGCTGCATATGTTATTGAGTGCGTTGGCACAACTTTATGAGAGTGTGCTTTGCTTATGAGGGCCAAGAGATCCCAGGCCACTTTGGCACAAATGTTTTTAGTTATAGGTATTTTAGGGCGTTATGCATTATACATTATGTCATATGTGTTTCCATTCATGGTGATATATGTTGTCGTCCTATGCATGCAAGGTCTGTTGTGGCGTTAATATGGTGTGTCTAGTGTGCATAATAAAATATTCAATGATTTAATTGCTTGACTTTGTAATGTATAATGCATGTCATGTTGCTGTATGAATGTATGTGAATTGCTGCATAACTGGCATACAGTATCCTTGGAGGGGAGATCTGGGTTGTAGATTAGACGGATTTATGCCTGACCATCAAGTACGGTAGTACAAAGGCCACGTATTTGGGATTGAAATTATAGGTCCTGTCACTCCCCTAAAATGTTCCCAGTGTGGACTTAGCGCCCTGCTAAGTTTACAGTTGTTAGAAAACGTCTTTGTCTCACTTTTTCTAAATGTTCTATGCTTTAATCATATTTTACTCATCTGATCTTATCTTTTTTAAACGTCCATGTTTCTGCGCCTTCGGCAAGTGTGGTGTACGCGTAGCACTTAGCAGGTCTATGTTTTTACATGCTAACTTTGGCGTTAAGAATTTGATCAATCTTCTGTAAGAGCGTTAAAGCACTGTCATTCTCCGCTAGATTTTCCCCGAATCTTAACTATCCAGATCGAGCTAAAAGCAAATCTACAATGAATATTTTCATTTTTACTCATTGACTGCAGCAGAGGCTTCAACTGTTAACCCAGATGAAGAAATAGGTACCTGGCTTTTATAAAGGTGTTAAAGGCTGATAGGTTGGAAATACATCACGTGATAGAAAGATACCATACCCTTACCTTAACACAACGGGTTCAGTAGGAATGGAATATTCTTAACTCTTTCACTCCTGAATTAATTTCTACGCTCTGTCAGAATAAAATTTTATGAGAAATTTTGGTAGATAGGTACTGCTATATAATTTAAGAATATGGGTTGGGTTAGAAATATGCTGCTTTACATTTTACTTAGACGTTGCCTAAATATCGCCCTGAGCATTGATTGGCATGATTTGGCAAGATTTGCTAACTTTGCTAGTGTTGTCTTTAGAGAGAAAATTCAAATTCGACAAGTCAGTCTTGATTGTTTGACCACAGCGTAGCCTCATATTAACCTTTTAGATTGTTGCATAAATACTGTATTTCCTTGATTAAAACCCATGTCTGAAATAGTCTGCGGGAGAGGGAGAAGGGATAAAAGGAGTCATTTGTCCAAAAAAGCATGTCTCAAATAAACGCTGGATAGAGTCTCAATAAATACTGTGTAAAACATTTTTGGTGCAAATTTACATGTTATCAATACCGGGAGAAATATTTTCTCAAAATGGTTTACAGACTATCATTTCCCTAGGCAATAAATACCGTACTAGAGGTGAATCTAGCTCCTTCATCATAACCGCCAACCCTAGTTCTCTTCTCCGTGGTAAATTGTAACGTAATTATGCCTAAATCATGAGCATTTAATCAACACACAATACATTGATAAACGGCACAAATCAGTTAGTCATTTGCAAGTCCCTCTGCGGAACTTTGCCTCCCTAACAGCTTTCATGTAGGCCTTTTGGTTGTAAGCAAGATGCCCTGCTGCTGATGCATCCATTTGCAGATTATCAACGATGTATTGCAGCCATCATCGTCATGGTCTTCCTCTCTTTCTTTTTCCCATTATGTACCCTTCCAAGACGGTCTTCTCTAAATTATCATAATGTTTAATGTGTCAAAAATAAATAAGTTTTCTCTCTTTAATCCTCTTTACTAGCCAGCCTTCTTCAATATCAACCTCTTGTAGTATAGGTATCTTTGTTCTTTTTTGTGTCCACGATATCTGGAGAACTCTTCTGTAGCATTTACATTCAAAGGCATTTATGTGTTTCTCAGCTGTTTTGTTAAGTGTCCAGGTCTCACAGGCATATTTTGGGATGGGAAAGATACACGCCCTTTAAAGTCTTATTTCTGTAGTTCTGTCTGTTCCTCTCCATAGCGTATTTATTTATTTTACTTTCTGAAGAGCGGTAGATGTCCTCCTTTTTAATTTTCCTCATTTTATCTGCATTATTAGTTAGTAGTGATCCAAGATATTCAAAACTCTCCACCTCTTCCAATTTTTTCTCATTGATACATATTTCAGTGCCTAATTTGTTTTGTCAGTTGTCATCAATTTATTTTTTTCGTATTAAGATAGAGGTTTTGCTCTTCATTATTATTATTGACTGACATAATTAGTTGTTCCATTTCTTTTTGTGTGGTGGACAGTAATACTGTGTCATCAGCATATCTAGTTTCTGGTATTTCATAACCTCCAATTGCTTTGGCATCGTAATATTCATTATCTACATCTTCTCTAAAATTCCTCATTATATTTTCAATATACAAGTTAAATAAGTAAGGTGACAATATGCACCCTTCGCGGACCTGTTGTATAAATTTCCAAGTCTGAAATTAAGGACACATAATTTTAATTTCACTATACGCTACAACAGCACATACAACTGAAACTGACAATAAACATGACATCAACACATATGTCATCATAATGGACGAAGAATTTAATGAACAATATTAAAGAAATGCAGAATATTTCAACAATCGTCAATGACAGAAAACACAAATTGATGAATAAATGTCACCGCAAGCAAAATACTTCAGGCAATCATCAATAATAGAAAAGCAATTGGATGAACAATGTCAGTACAGTGCAGGGTATTCAGGCATGGCATCAAAAGATAATAACTTCTCATGTTTGCATATTGAAACTTGATGGACCTGAGGTCCCAGGTTCTCTCGGCCATCCACGTAGCCTACATTACGAATCTAAAGTGTAATGGCACTTATTCCCCGTAGCTATCGCTGCCATGACACATCTCCATATAACTGTGCTTCTGCAGGCACACGATCAGTCTACATGAAAAGCATAATAAACGAATCATACATGTTGTCCATCCAATATACCGATAAATCATACACAGAATTTCCATATCGATACTCCAATATAAGAACTTTACAGCCCAGATTAATTCAGAACTACATAATCTACACAAAGTGAGGTGGGCTCGGTAAACACGCACATTAATATAAGCACAAGGAAGACACTACATCGCCGCCGTGTTCCTCGTATCTTATCTGATGCAAGTCAATGTTTCAAATATATTCAACCCTCCAACTCCACCTTACCCCGAAACCAACTACCAAATCACGTGGACGATGACGCTTCGGCTAAGGTCGTACACCCTTCGATCCAAGCGTGTATCGTTCACAACTGGATCAATACATCTTTCTATGAAAAGACATACAATATAGACTAATACCGATGCTGCAGAACCGTAATTTGCATTTTCCGAATAAACACCTGCCTTTAATAGACGCCGGCCTCTAATAAACGTCGAATCACGACAACTTTGTGAATATTCAAGGCAATAGGGTATGTAATTAAACGGAAAGAAGCTTCTAAGTCCTCTAGCTTCAAAAATAAAATAAAATAAATAAATAAAAATAAAACTTTTTTTCTGTTGCAATAAAATATGACTTTCTCTCTGTTAGATTATATTGATTATGGTGTTTTTGTTGACTTTTGGAACAGAAAAACGTATGCCATTGGTTTCAATTTTTAAAAAATCCAGAAACCTACTGCTATGTCTTCTTTGGCATAAATTATGAATTTTCCTTCTTGTCTGGGTGATTTAAACACAAAAAGGTCATGCTGTTCTTCGACCTGAAAAGCTACCAATCAGTTCAGTCCTGGCAAACAAGTTTAGTGACTAAAGTCCACTTATGGTTGAGTATGTAATCCAAGATTCACTTGCAGTAAACCGTAAAAATATGATTTTCCTGGAAGATTTCGATTTTTCTAGGATATAAAACGAAAAATGAAATTACATAACTGATTTCACATTATTAAAATATCACACAGACCTAAAGGTGAAAAACAAACTTTAGCATTTTCGAATAAAGATATCCTTAATAACATTTTAAACATTTCATAAAACAAAAAAAAACATTCGACCGAAAAAATATATGCATTATTACGTGGTTTTATTTTTCGAGTGTATCTTTTTATTTTATAACGTAACGAAAGGTGGTTTTTTTTTGGATAAACCTTTTGCTTTTTTCATTGATTACACCAAGGCATTCTATAAATGAAACATGATGAGATTATTAAAATACTTGAAGACGTAAACATAGACCTGAGGATTGTAAACATCTATACTAACAGCAGAAGCAGCGATTCGAGATGAAAGTCAAAATGGAAAATATCAACCAATCGAACAAGAGGTGTGACAGATATTTTTCTCTGTACAGCGAGAATATTCTAAGAGCGATCTTTACGGAACCAGGTATAAATCTCTGAGGGCACAATATTAACAACCTTCGTTCTGCTGATGCTATTGTACTGATAGCTGAGAGCCAACAAGACCTGCAAAATCTCTTGGATAAAGTCGTTAAAGAAAGTGAACAGAAAGGGTTTACTTTGAATATAAAAAAGACAGAGACTATGGTCATATCAAAGAAACAGAATCCAGCAAAATGCAGTACAAAATTAAATGGAACTATTCTAAATCAGATGCAAAAATTTAAATAACATGGAGGATTACTAACTTCAGATTTGAAATGCAGAATAGAAATTATGAACAGAACAGGCGAAGCAAAAACTGCAATTCAGAGAATGAGAAATATGTTATGCAAAACAACTTTATCAATGAATGTTAGAAAACGAGTCCTAAAATGCTATTATTGAACCTATCTTGTTATACGGAAGTGAATCATAGATAATAGAAAGGTCTGCACAGAAATCAGTAGAAACAGCAGAAATGTGGTTTATTAGAAGATCATTGCAAAAATATAGCAAAAATAACTAATGAACAATGTATGAGAAGAGCTGAAAAGTAAACAAATCTTGTCAAAAAACATAATAGAGAGATAATGTACTTTCATGTGACATGCAATGAAAAGAGGGGCATTTGAAAACATTGTAACAACAGAAAAAGTAGAGGGAAGAGGAGCCAGGGGAAGAGAAATGATACTGGACAATCTGACGGGATGGCGTGAGAGGAGATCACTAACTGAACTGATTGCCTCCATGAAGGATTGGATACTCTGGGAAAGCATAATAGTCAACGCCATTTGGCATGGCACCTGATGATGATGACAATGTTTTGCTTTTGAGTATGTATCTGTTTCTACAAGAAACAAATAATAGGACTTTCAGGCTGCTATTGCTAATACTCTTTTACTAACTGTTACTAATTTGTTGTGGGAAATCTAGTTCACCCTTAATTAGCATGTTTATTTAGTATTTCTGTGATCAGAGAAACATCACATATGGTGTTGTTAGTGTGGTACTTTTAATCAGCAGGTCATAACACTGGTACGCTGCTTGAAATCATGGTTTGTGGTTTGGAGCACTCCAGACATGCCCAGAGGTGCTCATATTCCTCCCCTCACCCCCTCATTATATCATCAGCATCCTGCGACTGATAGTGCCAGTTCTGTGTTGATTTACAAGTCATCTCACACGCTCTGAATGCCTTTCATTCCTGGCCGTGCCAGTCTGTAATACTGGCTCTCTCAGTCTAAGCATAGATGTAGATTCGTTCTCTCGAAGTCCTTCACTCTGCCTATCTCTCTAAGCATATTGATAATATCAGCCCGATCTAGTGGTTGTTCATCTGCGATGAAGGCAAAGCCAGCCAACCTATCAGCTCTTTCATTTCACTGGACGCCTGTATGCCCAGGGACATAGATGAAGGTGACTTTGAGAATCCTTGTTCTCATGTATAACTCAAGCCACTGCCTGTGTACAGAACTGCCGAAACTTCCAGGATCACACTCATTGAATGCAGACACGGGCATAGTCTTGAGATTCCAGAATTACGAATTCTTTCGTTCCTGCCATGACTTCCATCATCATATTTCTTGTGGTCACAGCGAAGACACCGCTGGCTTCCTTGTTTGTTCTGCCTGCTGAGGGTGCTGTGAATGCCCATGCACTCCTTTGATGTTCCATAACAGATCTATCTGAGTAAATATTTGCATCTACCACACTGGAGTTTTCACTGATGAGGGCGTTAGCCTCTGCCTTCACAGAAAGTGGATTCTGCTGGAAATTATGTTTGTTCACTTGTTAACCTGTGGTCAGTCATATTAAGACTCATCCTCAGGAACCTATGTTCTGTATAGTTATAACCTTAGCATATCTATATTCTGAAATCAACATCGTGGTGGAGATATTTAAAAAGCTGGGCATTGCACTCTCTCAGATAGCACAGCGGAAGCTTTGGAGAGATCATTAGAGGAACGTGTATGCTTTTCTTTTCTTCTTTGTGTACGAGTGTATGCAGACAGAGATGATGTATTGTCTTTTTGTCCGAAAAAAAAAAGAAAACATTTTGCTTACTTGTGTATAAATGCCAAATACACGACCTATATAAGAGATATTAGAGCTTATGTACTAAGAAAATGTATGTGAGTTTTTCTTTATTTGTTCACGACGTTCTCAGTAACGGCGCTAGGCCATGCTAGGCTATTTACACCATGAAATAAGGCTAACTAATCTGCATAAATTGTTTCTCAAAGGTCAGTACTGTGCAATTCTGAGGTCTGAGTACTTCTTGACTTCCTACTTGCACGGTAAAAGTACAGTCTTTGATTGTACCATAAATTTGCGTTAACGTGTTATCTATTTGTTACAGATTTAAAAGCAATGATGAATTAGAAGCTTATACTACGAACTGATTATAGTATTATACGCTCAGTCTATTGATGGTTAAGATCGTCATTATGATGTATCCTCTCCCCAAGTAAGGCTGGCCACATTGGTCCTTCACTTTTCTCTACCTTCTGTTTTCACAGTGCACTTGGCAAAACTGAATCAAGTTCAATTTTTTTTAGATGTTCTGTATCGATGTCTTCCACTTCCTTTTACTTTTCACGCTAATATAGTTCCATTATTGTATTACATAGAAATATTTTAATTGTCTAGCTCTTACGTTTTCCATTGATTTTTAAAAAAAATTTCTTTTGAACACACTTCTTTGTTTTCTAGTCTGTTAATATATTTTCATGGTAAATTTATGTCATAGACATAGCACATTCACTCTCATATTAAATTTCAGCACTCAATATTCAATTTGACATATAAATACTGTCAGTAAATGATCTACTATAAAAAAGCAAAACAAAAAAAAAAGAAAATCCACATAGATTAATGTTCTACTAACAGCCTTAACCAAAAAATAAATTCCAAACAACAACCTAAAATACAAGAATGGATCTTGAATCATATTAAAAGTATAAACTCCATAAACCAAAAGCAATAACTTCTCTGAGAACATTCATTTATTTTTAAACATGCCAAATAAACTATTTAAAGACATTAACGGCTTGATAAAGTGACATAAGAGGTTATACAGCTGGCTAAGATTTTAGTATTAAACAATATTTTAGCTCAGAATTCGGAATGATAGGATTGATATCGACTCGGGTTACAACACTAAAGGCATTAAATTCTGCCCCAGTCAGCGCCCCTCTTTCCGTACATCAAGATTCTCTCCATTGTTACGAAGTTCTTGTACTAAGCTGAGATTTTCCTTCAGCTGAGGTGAAAAGAAAGTACATATGGAATAGTTTCTGTTGCAATTTTATTTTATTTAAAAAAAACAGTCATAATTTATTTGAAAATATTTCTGTTCAAAATTTTAAAAAAATTACTGATGCCGTGGTTTTTCTTGTTCACAAAGCTACAGTGTTCTAGGTTTTCGAGTAGACTTTCGCTATAATTCATTTTGTATTTCTTTGTTCACATTCAGAGAAAGTCAGTTGAAAATCTTGAGGTTTGAAAGTCAGTAATATTATATTGTACTCATCAGATCTACTCTTGCCATGCCAGGGTTATTCCTAGGAAATCTGCATTAAACATAAAAAAATAAATGAAAGACCATGCATGGTAATCTAAAATTTAAAGTCTTATTAATAGTTCAGATTGTGTTAATAGAGAGAAAAGAATGCATTAATTATTATTTAAATATTGTGGATACATACACATTTCTTACAAAAGAAGCAAACAAGCAATAATTAAATAAAATTTATAAATAAATAATTAACTATATATCATATAATGTTTAAGCATGCTTGTGAACCACCTGAATCAGAATAGTTATAGATTACATATAGTCCTACTTGGTAATAAATAGTTTATGTTGGATTTTATATACATGTTGTTGGATTATAGATTTTTCTGTTAGAGATGAATTTAGGTGATGTCATTGTCAGGAAACTATACGATCACAGGGTGGTGAAACCAGGAATGTTGAGCTCTCATGAAGGAAGAGATCGTGGGTGGAGAGATAGCTGGAGACAAGCAGTAAGAATATTGGGGTCACACGGAGGCTGTAACGTTGGCGTCACATCATACTGTAAGTTAAAGATTAGATGTGTCCTTTACAGAGAGTAAAAAGGGTTGAAGGGTTGGGTTGTGAATAAAAAGGGGAAAATATAGATTTTCGCCCGGCCGCAGAGTTGATTGTCACATACCCATATCCAATGATAATTTGTAAGATCCATGGGACAATGCTGCATCTTAACAAAGGTTAACTGTGGGGGGGAGTGTTAAAGTGTAAATTAGTACATACAAGGTACAGCCCAATAAAAACTATATATAAGACATAATTTTGCAGTGTAAATGTTTTCCCTTTAACTAACTTTTACATCAGATTATTTATTGTATGTAAGAATGTGTCCGAGTTATCGTCATTCTACCAGTAACAATGACTATGATGATGATGGTGTTTGAAGAGATAAGAAAGATGTTAAATTTTATTTGATAACGATATGTCCTCAAACTGAAATTCTAGACTGCTAAGAACTGATTTCATTCCTGTTACCGGATGTGTTTTCCCCAAGCGTTAAATAATGTTAATTCTTGTTTACGCATCAATTTTATTCAATACTTTTCCAGAATGCTGTTATTTTTACTTTCCACACCTATAGTGAATTAGAGTTATCCTGTGAGGAGGGTTGTTTATCTCTGTGACATTGGCCGTTCATAGATCAAAGGGTCAGCCCACCTCGTGATGCTTGTCCGGGAGATCTGAGCATATTTTCATCATATGATATTTTGGGAGATGTGTAGGGAAATTTGTAGCTAATACTTCCAATTTTTTCGAAGCATACGGCGGGGTAACACGAGCGAGTATGTGATCGTGGAATACCTACATGTGAATATTGAAGTTTCTAATATTGTGTTATGGATATGAATGAATGTTCTGCTATGAACCCAAAACGTTGCCTGTGCCGCATCATGTCGTGGAGATCTTCTATGTAAGTTATTGTATGTCAGTTGTTGGTGTATTGTAAATGTCGGCGTGAAACGTGTTCACAGTTATGTGTACTAAATGTATTTTCTAATAGTGATGAGAACTGTGTGAACATATTACCATCATCATTGATTTTCATTATCATTCTATGATTTATTGCAAGATTTAATTGAATTCATAGACACTGCTATATTGTTTACCACATGTTTGTTGTGATCTTAATGTTTTGTCACCGTCTTGATGTTTTTCATGATGATATAATTTGTTCATTTGTTCATTAATCATAAAATAAATTTAAAGTCACATTGTTTCATCTTCCATTGATGCTTTTATTTGATGATAGTAGCCAACAGACACCGGTACTGCAAACTGATTATATGTACGTCTTGAGTTAGCAAGATGATAATTTATCTGATAAGTATGTATTTTGGCTAACTCACTATTTTGTAATATGTTTTTGTGCTCAAGGAGGAAGCCCAAAGCTTGAAGTAGATGTTGAGAATTATTAAGAACGTCACGTGAAGTGACAGATGAAGTTGTGTCATGTAGTTGCTCCATTGATTCATGTTTGATGTTATGTTGTTTTGTAAGAACAGTCAGATATTGTGTTTTTATGTCAGTCTGGTAATATGCTTATTTCCATGTTTTCTGTGATTAAACATTATTAATTTTGCCTGGATATGTGTTTATGAGCAGTAGTTTATTTTGGCACCAAATGAGCTGAGTTTATGTGATGGCTTGATGCTCTTGACGTTAGGACAAGGCAGTTGGGGTGTCAAACTGGACACATACGGTGGGATCTGAGTTAGTAATTGTTGTGGGAGGGGTGCAGTTTGGGATCCCATGTACGACTATATTTCTTATGGAAACTAGAATTAGTTATGTAAAGGCTAGAAATTTTTAAAAAGTACCAGAGAGATAGAGAGAGACACACACATACACAGAGAACTCTTATGCAATAAAGATAAATAGAAAGATAAAGAGATAAAATAAGACAAAGTTGATAACACTAAAATAAGCAAATAAAGCGCCAAGTAAAGTTTCAAAATCCAATCCTGGTCTACACGATTAATTAGAGTAGAGGGGAAAAACTCAAGTGACTTATGAATCCCGAACAGACAAAATGTGGCTTTAATAAAGCTGTACGTTTCTACTTACTCGTAGTCATAGTTATGCTCTATAAGGTAGTTTTCTACCGCTCGTTTTATGACAGGATTTTGGCCCACGCTGTGCTTTCCTTTTCCGGTAATTATATGGACGTATCGGTGATATCTGTTATAGTTACTTTGTCTGTATTCTTGAAAAATCAATGAATATATTAACATCTTCGAATTTTTATATAGTTTTACAGTTATCAATGATAAATGGCCCGCTTTAAAAAAAATCACATCTGATCACTCAATAGTAGAAGAAGAAAACATGATATTGCGATCTAACAAAGACATAACAGAATTTAAAAAAAACTCAACCAATATTTCAGCCAGAATATCTTATTCAAGAACAACATAGAAAATAAAACAATATTTCGTCCTGTTTGAATTGTCCCAAAATAACTATAGCGCATGAACAAAACGCATGCAGTGTAATGTGGAATTTCTTAAACATAAAGTATTCTCATGAGTTTAACAAGACAACAGCCCAGAAGAAGTTAGAAAGACATTGTTTGTTATTCTTACAGTCTTCTCTACTTTTTAAATATGACAGTACGTTCGTACCCTGCTCATACAGCAGGTCAGGTTTCAAATCTCTGCCAAAAGTAGATCATGGTCTTTTATTTTCACTTGCATGTACATACATGCAAATCCTTTTATATTAAAAGAAATCCGATAAGAAAGGAAAAATAGGACATGACGACTTTCTTTTCAAGGTTGAGTAGTCTGTGCTGTAAGAGTAAATGAAGCAATGTTATAGTATTTTGGTAAAGATAGATAATTAATGAGATACATGTGAAAGATTTGATTATAAGGCTTATGAACCCATAGCTGTGCCAGTAATCTTGTTGTGATATTATCTGCCCTTGAAGTGAGATTCTCACCTTGCACGGGATTTACCTGGATCATGCTTAGCGAGATAGAGAGAAATACTGAGATGTCGAGATAGTCTGAGTTAGAATGTCGTGAAACCAAGTAGTGTTAGTTTTCGTGCTGTGCTATCATGTAGTTTAGTTTAGTTGTGGTAAGAATGTACACTGAGAAGTCATATGGCGGTGATCGTCTGTTGACGAAGTGTAGCCGCCGGAATTGTTCTTCTTGTTGTTCTCAGTCTTGAGAGATATCACACGCCACACATCTGTGCATATCACCTCGTCGGTCATCATCATGTTTCATGTAATAATTGTCCTCCACGTGTATAGAAGAAGTTCGTCTTATGCTGCTGCTGTGCCACGATTGAGTAAAAGTGTTGATTAGTCTGAAGAGTGTCTAATCTATTTAGGCATGTGTAAGAGTGTCTAATCTATATAGGCGTGTGTAAGAGTGTATAATCTATTTAGGCATGTGTAAGAGTGTATAATCTATTTTAGGCGTGTGTAAGAGTGTATAATCTATTTTAGGCGTGTGTAAGAGTGTCTAATCTATTTTAGGCGTGTGTAAGAGTGTAAAATCTATTTAGGCGTGTGTAAGAGTGTCTAATCTATTTAGGTGAAGAGTGTCTTATCTATTTAGGCGTGTGTAAGAGTGTCTAATCTATTTCAGGCGTGTGTAAGAGTGTATAATCTATTTAGGCGTGTGTAAGAGTGTCTAATCTATTTAGGCGTGTGTAAGAGTATCTAATCTATTTAGGCGTGTTTAAGGGTGTATAATCTATTTAGGCGTGTGTAAGAGTGTCTAATCTATTTAGGCGTGTGTAAGATTTTCTAATCTACGAGGTGTTTTTGAAGTCTCACTACATTTTGTATGAAACAAAAATTTGAAAATGAAGTAATTGACGTCATCACAAAATGTGCTAAAAAGTCAATTGATTAGTTACAATAGTGACTGCAATGATACAACGCTGTTTTGGGCTGGCTGGAATGTACCACTGAAATATTAATTATAACAGGTGTTGGAAATGTCCACCACGGATTTCAAGACAAGACTGTACACGTCTCTTCATATTGTCAAATACCTTGTGCAACGTGTCTGTCGTTATTTCTTGAATGGTAATTCTGATTGCTTCTTTCAGGTCCTCAATTGTTTGTACATTATTTTTGTAAACATTTCCTTTCAAGAAACTCCATAGATAATAATCTAATGGATTTAGATCCGGAGAACGAGCAGACCACATTCCACGAGATATTATGCGATTTGCGAAAATTTCTTCCAAAAAAACCGCGTGTTGCTCTAGCTGTGTGTGCAGTTACACCATCTTGCTGGAACCACGCTTCTTCAATTTCACGTTCATTCAGCTGTTCTAAAAAAGGTTCCAGAATGTCAGTACGGTACCGATCGGCATTTATAATGTTGTTGAAGAAAACTGGTCCAATTAAACGTTTTCTACGGACAGCACACCATATCCCAATTTTCGTATCATGTAGCGACGTTTCATGAAATGCATTGGGATTAACACTGCCCCAAATACGATTATATTGGCTATTAACGTATCCAGATAGATGAAACCATGCCTCATCAGAGAAGAATGTCAAATCGAGAATTGACTCGTCTTCTTCAACTAAAAATGCTTGAAACCACGTGGAGTAGTTGATTCTGGATTGATTGTCGTACTCATTTTAGTTCACACACAACAAAATCTTGTATGGATGAAAATTTGAATGATGTTTTAAAATTTTGTCCACTGTGCTCAGTGACACGTTCACTTCTTGCGACATTTTTCTTAAACATTTGCATGGACTTTTCAGGATTCTGTCTTGGATATCTAGACATTTTTCTTCAGACAAAGCAGACCTATCAGATCGCGGAGCATCTTCCACAGTTCCCGTATCACGAAACTTATTCAACAAATTTCTTACCGTAGTGCCATGAGGAGGTTGTTTATTAGGAAATTTTGCTATAAATCTTTGAACAACCATTCGTGTCACATACTAATAAACAACAAGTGGAAACGATCACTACAAGATGTAGGAGCAAGGAAAGGAGCAGATGTAGGAAGTGATCACAACCTTCTGGTAGCAAAAATAAAACTAAAATTAAGGATAGCCAAAATCGGAGAACACAGAAAGACACGTTTTGACACAACAAAACTGAAAGACCAGCAAACAAGGAATGAATTCTCAATAGTACTTAAGAATCGCTTCAGTGTCCTACAAGATGAAGCAGAAATGTCCATACTAGAGTTCAATAAAACACTACAGGAAACAGCAGAAGAGGTGCTGGGATATCGGAAACGGAGAAAAGAGGAGTGGATAAGCATGATCACATGGAAAAATATAGAGCAAAGAAAGGAAATCAAGAAAAAATTACTGAACACCAAATCACAAAAACGAAAAGAACAAGTTTTAAGTAATTATACACAAAAAGACAAAGAAGTGAAGGAATCATGCCGTCAAGATAGAAGTCAATACTATGACAACTTAGCAGAAGCAGCAGAGAAAGCAGCATATGCAAATGACATGAAAGCCGTATACAAAATCACAAAGCAGATGACAGGTAACTTCAGCACAAGATGTGAGAGTGCAGTAAGCACACATAAAGGACAACTGGTCAGTGGAGAAAGAGAAAAAATTGAAAAATGGAGGGAACACTTTTACACTCTATTAAAACAGAACACAATCAGCACAAATAATAGACATACCTGAAGCAAAAATGGAACTAAACATCAATACAGGACCAATAACAATAAGTGAAGTAAAGGAGGCAATAAAGAAGCTAAAATTAGACAGGGCACCAGGTGAAGATGAATTGACTTCTGAGATGTTGAAAGTAGAAGAAACGGAAACACCAAAATATCTCTGCCGGGATCTAGAAAAAGTTCCAGAGAGTGGAAATCTGGCCTTATAGTAAAACTACCAAAGAAGGGTGACCTCAGAGATTACGGGAACTGGTGAAGAATTACCCTACTGCCACTCACCAGTAAAGTATTTTGCAGAATAATCATGAACAGAATTATACCAGCACTTGATGAAAACTTCGAAAGAGCAGGCAGGATTTAGAAAGGAAGATCATGCATAGACTACATATTTGTACTTAGACAAATATTAGAACAGGCAAATGAGTGGCATAGCACAACATATGCATTGTTTATAGATTTTGAGAAAGCCTTTGACAGTGTCAACATAGATGCACTGTGAAAAATCGTAAGATGGCATGGCCTCCCCCATAAGATAGTGAATGTAATCGTAGTCCTATACGAGGGTTTTCAGTGCAAAGTGATCTGTTGAGAACATACCTCCAGCAGCTTTAGGGTACAAACAGGAGTGAAACAGGATGTGTACTATTACCAGCATTATTTATCTTGGCAACAGACTGGTTAATGAAGGAGGCAACATCAGACAAACGCAAAGGATTACAATGGACCCTTGACACAGTGCTGGAGGACCATGACTTTGCGGACGGCATTTGTCTACTATCAAGCAGCCACAAAGATATGCAAGATAAAACAAACAAGCTAACTCAGAATACAAACATAAACTAAAATATCAGAATGGATCTGAGTCACATTAAAAGTATAAACTCCATAAAACAAAACCAGTAACTTCTCTAAGAGTGTTCATTTATTTTTAAACATACCAAATAAACGTTTTAAAGACATTAACTCTTTCCGTGCGTTAGAAGAAACACGGACGTGTCGTGGGGTGCGGGAGCAAAAACGCGGGTCTTGACAGTAAGGGGGTCTAGTTGTAAAATAGAATGGAAAACAGTAGTTCCATGTACTTCCGTATACTTAATATGTTTCAAAGTATAGCTAAATGAATGAAAATTTCATAAATGCAGAGTTTTTTTTAGGAAAAAAGAAGTAATGTGATGTTTTTAGACACTGATTGTGGCCAGCTCACCATCGGCTAGGTCTAGATTCGCGCTACTTACCCCTACTTACCATCTGAGATGAGTAGATCTACTTGTCGATCTCGTATTGTGATTCCGTATTGCATTCTCGCTGAATGAATGTCTGAAATAACCTCCTAACTACTCCTAACTACTTCTCCAGTCGTCTAAATATGTCTAGATCTACTTAGAAAACATTCAAGAGCAGCGGGGTGGCCATAGGCTATGTCCATACCCCTATCTACATCGTCAAAAATTGAAAAATTTCCATGCTTCGCGTTCTTTTTCTCGCTCGGCATCGCTCGTAGCTAGGCACGCATTCGCCATTTTGAAAGTGTCACCGGGATCGCGGACGAAATATGTGCAATCTGAATGTTACACCGCTTGTTTTAATGAAACAAACAATGTCACTAAAGCGACCATACGGTAGTTTAGGGACACTTCCGGTGATAATGTGACAAAAGAGATTATACAAATGGCTTAGGTTTTAGTATTGAACAATATCTCTTTGGAATGACCCCATCAATATCGACTCGGGTTTCTATACTAAAGACAGTAATTTCTGGCCTAGTCAATGAGACTGGTTCCACATATCAAGGTTCTCTCCAGTGCTACGAAGTTCTTGCATTATGCTGAGATTTTATTTCAGCTGAGGTGAAAAGAAAAGACCGATGGACTAGTCTCTGTTGGAATATTGTGATTAAAAAAAAACAATAACAGTCCGAATTTATTTGAAAATATTTGGTTGGGACATGTGCTCCGAATGACTGACAACTCATTACAAAAAATATCACTAAGATGGCCACCACAGGGGAACAGAAGTAAGGGTAGACCAAAGAGACATGGAGAAGAACAACAGAGAGGTTGTTGAACAATAGAGGGCTCACCTGGGCAAGAGCAGAAAAAAAGGCACAGGACAGGCATTTGTGGAAAACCCTTGCGGAACCCCCATGTGCCCTGGGCACTTAGGTTCAGAGAAAAAAAGAGAGAGAGAGAGAGAGAGAATCATCCGTGTGTATTGATCGTCATTTCGAAACACTTGTTCAACAAAAAAATTCTTTCTTCCGCTGATAGCTCCATTCTGCTTTCAGTGCAAAAATTTACTCCAGCAGATGACAACCATTCACTGCATTTTTCTTTACGATTGACTGTGCAGCAACATTTTTATGACGTCATTTTCTTCATTTTTACATAGAAAGTGTAGTGAGACTTAAACATCCTGTATTTAGGCGTGTGTAAGAGTGTAACTTAACTTTAGTAGCTCTAGTATTTCACAGTGATCATCAGAATTGAATAAACAGCACTATTTAACAGTAGTAGCAGTCAGCTAGAAATAGTTACTCAGTTATATTTAGCTACACATCAACATATACATCAACATATACATCTACAGCAAGACGCATATTCTGTTATATTGGTCCACATTTCTGTATTAGCACCGAATATAAACAACAAGGCAATAACTGACAATAGCCTTGTAAGCAGAGCACAGAAAAACTTGGTATATGCAGGGCATACGAGATAAATTTTGTAAGGCGATGATAAACCATTTATTTCATTAGACATTCTTATTTCGTCCACTACGCCCCTCCCCCCCCCCCCCCCCCCCCCCACGGCCGAGAAGCTCTCTATGCTTGTGTTTCACAAAGTATTTTGGAGTATGCCCCACCTCAACGCCTCAAAGATTTTGATTTCCCCACCTTCTTCTCTCCCCCTCCCCCCAGCATAGTAATCAACCAAGTTCTGAAAAAAGTGTAATATAAACATATTCTAACTGACCCGCTCCAAAAAAAAAATTCAAATTGCTCCACTGTAAGGCATACGCCCCACGTTGAGAAACACTGATCTAGGCTTTCCCTTGAAACAAGAGAAGCGCTCTTGGCCCCTGAGCGACATAACAGCTTGACCTCTCTTACTAGGCCCGGGTATGTTACAGGTAAACAAATAATATTGAATCACAAAGCCCGTGTGTAACAGCTTACCTACTATAGAGCGTGAAAGAAACATGTCCAATTCCACTATAGCGTCTCTCAGGCGGTAATTATGCAGATCTAGTATTTTGCTTGATTCCTGTACTGTGTAACGCTATTGAGTAAGAAATGTATATGGTTCATAAGCCGGCCTTGCAGAGTATACAGATCTTTGAGATTCTTGGTTAAGGGAAACGTATGACGAGTTATCCTTAATGTCCACGAGGAAAATAAATGACAGAGCAGGTGTCAATAAATATTTTAATTTTTTATTTACTATTATAGTAACTAAATAAGATTTTTAAATTCGCTTCTTATAAAAAGGAAATGAAGTAATTCAAATATTTATTTGCCTAATATGAGGGAACAGAATAAAGACTGAAATATGAGATGAACAATTTGGATGTGTAGAAGGAAAATGAACACATAACACCATATTTGAGATAACCTTAGAGGAAGAAAAAAGAAAACTTATGTTAATCCTTCATCCACTACACGAAAGCATTTAAATAAAGTAAAACGTGACGATATCACGAAATTATTATTATTATTATTATTATTATAATGACTATTATTATAGTGCGTGCCATACAGCCAGGGAACCCTAGACAAATAAGGATGGACTATAATTGGCTCGTTTCTACGCATTTCGCATACACCCAGCGTGACGTCGAACATGTTTTGGGCTCCAAGATGGCGATCAGTACACTATTCTTCATCCAGCGATCACTAATTACTGGTAATGTAGGCCAATGCTGCACGATTAATCATCAGCGGGTCAGTACGGTTATTACTATCTAGCAGACTGATGGTAAGAATCTTTGTTAACTCAAGTCCAAGTCTGTTCCCAGCATTCCGATGGACTATGACTGCAGGTGTATGCAGGCACTAAGTCTGGGACATGACAGTGTGCGAGGGGCGACTCTGCCAGGAATGTACTGGCCTCTTCTCTGGTATAGGGGCAGTGCCAAAGTGACAGGTTATTCTCCCCATAAAACATATGTCATGTATGATGACTGATAATAACTACATACAGAACTGTCGCCGGAGCTACGGAGCTCGTGCTCTGTGGACAAACTTTGTGATGGTAAACACTGAAGAGAGCTGGAGGCGGAAGAAGCAGAGACATCGAGGAGGGCGAAAGAGACGAAGGAGAGCGGGTAAACAGAGGCTATAGAATATGTTTGAAAGGTGTTAACGTAGGTTACTTGAACTGTCGCAGTGCAAAACAAAGAGGTTCAGTACTGGCATGGCTAGTCTACGACTTCGATGTACTTATATTACAGGAGACACTGACTGACAGTCTAGGCTTTCATGGTTATAAATCTTATTATTCTCCAGTCAGCACAGGCCATCACGGACAGGTCATTATTGTCAGGGATGGTATTCATCATTCCATGCTGGATCTGTCACAGTGGGATGGAGAGAACCGAGGGCTACAGGGAGTACAGATTAGTGTCGAGGGAGATGTGTGGAACATCATTAATATACATGCGGGAGTCGACTCAGTTAAGTTCTCTGAAGGGCCACCCCACGTTTCCTACGTGAGCTCAGTGAGGTGTAGAAATATAATGTAGTAATGTGCGAGGATCTCAGTGCACGCAGCTGAAGCTGGAACAATGCCAGTGACAACACTCAAGGTATCGCATTGAACACTGCCCTAACTGAGTCTAGTCTCACAGTTCTAAATTGCGATAGAATGATCAGACCAGCCACACGATCCATGGATACAGATTTCAACATTGATCTGTCACTGGTCCTCAACCACTTGCATTTGAATGTTCATTGGAATGTGCTAACACATCACGGGAGTGATCACCTACCTTGTGCAGTATGGATACCCGAGAGTGTCTGTGTACAATCTAACTAGGCAAAACATGCTTTCAAATATGGTTATGAAGTCGAGACAGCACTGGGGGAATCTATGAGGTGTGGAAGACGAGACCCATGAGACATTGGCGTCCCATACTTGTAAGCCTCTCTGGTGGACTGAGCAGACACTTACACGGGAAATGTCCCCTGACAAGGAGCTGTATCAGTTCTGAGGAATGTGTCGGAAAATGAAGAGCATGGCAGGGACCAGAGTGAAGGTTAAACATTAAGGACGAAAGAGGTTATAAACTCTGTTCAAATGAAAAGATAGGAAGAGCGTTTCTCAGACGATATTTATAAAAAACATGTTAGAGCAATCAAAACGAACCTGTGGCTGTTTGGAATATATTGTCCAGTAGTATCCTGCACATGTAATTTGAGGAGGTTGTGACTATAGAAGAGGTAAAAGGAACCATTGGCAGGGCCCGGTTGAGTGCCACGGGTCCAGATGACATTACCTACAGTCACATGAAGCATATCAGTGACAATATGGTGGAGAGTATAATTGCAGAATATAACCAAAGTTTACATACAGGGGAGATACCTGTAGAGTTGTTATACAGCTATCTGACGTCAGTAAATAAACCAGGTAAGGATCATTCCGAACTGAGCGGTTACCGATAATTACAATGCAGAATACATTTGGCAAAGTCATGGAAAGGATTGTTACAAGACAATTGTGAGCTATCACGCGACTCTTACCAAGTATACGTAGGATGGGCGGAGCATTCTCGCCCAAGTGATCCGAACGTGTGAAGACCTATGTATAGTCTAAAAAATCGAGACGAAGAGAGAGAGAGAGAATGAGGAAAATGGAGAGGCATAGTTCGTTTCGTAAATGCTTAGTCCCAGCCGACCTCACACTGTTTGATAATGTAGTGTGTAATCATAACGACCTGTGGATTATGTCATTCTCGTCTTGTATGAGAATTCTCTGATTCCTGGTGATATTCGTCAAACATTTTGGATGGGCACACGTCAAGATCCATCACATGTTTTCATTCGCATGGATAGTATTATGTCAATGGTATAATTAGATACCTAACCTGGCAGTAGGCAGCTACACCATTAGTGATGTGCACAGCACATGGTAATTCCTGGAGAAGGGAGAAGAGGCAGAAAAAAGAGAGTTATATGAGAATTTAGTGCATTGGCACAAGATGAGATATGTGATAATTCATTGCAATGGCACAAGGGGAGATATACGTGATAATTCAGTGCGTTAGTACAAGGGAGATATGTTGTGATATTCAATGCATTAGCACAATGGAGATTATGTGTAGTTTGAAGAGGGTGGTCATGGCAGTAGTTGTGCAAGTGCAGTGGCACCTGGTGATATGGGAGATGAGAGTTTCATAAGAGCAGCAGTAGCTGCAATGTTATTAAGTGCAAGGGAACAATTTAGATGAATGTGTGTATATTCATGAGGGCCAGGAGAGCACAGGCCAGTTGGGTCCATATGATTTCATTTGATACTTAGAGAGTTATACATTATATTGATGTCATGCTTATTTCACTCATGATGATACATGTTAATGTCCTATGTATTGCAATGTCTGCTGTGGCGTTGAGAAGGTATATGTGATGTCGATAACAAAATGTTGATTGAATTAATTGGTTGACTTGGTAGTGTGTATTGCATGTCAGGATATTTGTATGAACGTATGTAATATACTGCATAACTGGTACACAGTATCCTTGAAGGAAAATCCAAAATTCTCTGTTTAACCGGGCTTTGTGTCGGTTAGACGTGGGTTTGAGCCTGGCCACCCAGTACGGTAGTACATTAGGGCATGGATTTGTGGGTTTCAGCTGCTTGTGGTCATATCCCTTCCCCAATTTCATCCACAATTGTAGATTCAGCATCCGGTAGGTTTACACGATTATCGCATGATCAAGAGGTTCGAAATAACTACCAGAGTCGCCTGGCGGATATCGCCTTGGTAGAGACACTGTGGCTGATTCTTAGATTCTCACATATGATATTTAAGAGGATTTTCAGCATAAAAAAAGATGAGACAGTGATGGCTGCCGTTGACTTAGAGAACGTTTTTAATCGGGCGTGCTACGAGAGACTAACCCACCTCTTCATAGAGATGGACATAAATCCTTGACTGACTCACTGGATTGCTGCAATGTTGGTATCTTGTTCGGTAGCTTTACGCTTTGGTTCTTAAACTTGGAGCCGATAGAAATAGCACCTTGTCTTTCACAAGGCTCTCCACCATCACGGGGGTAGGCAGAAGTCTCACCTGACATACTGAAATGACCCTGGAATTGCAAATATCCGTAGATCACCTGTCAAGTTGTTGTGATAATTACACTGCATTGATCAGCCCCTTTAAGGCGCAGGCGTTATGTTGTTCTATGAGCAACAGAGTCGTTAAAGAGGAAATGCCAGCAATCCACTGCAACGGGATGCAGGTCAAGAGAATCTAAGACTTAAAGTTTGATCGATTGTTGTCTTCAGTCAGTCATTTGCATGTCCCTTGCGGAACTTTGTCTCTCTAACAGCACTTATGTAGGCCTCTCGGTTGTGAGCAAGATGGCCTGCTACTGATGCATCCATTTGCAGAGTACCAACGATGTCCTGCAGCCATCTTCGCCTTGATCTTCCTCTCTTTCTTTTTCCCATTATGTACCCTTCCAAGATGATCTTCTCAAAATTTTCATGACGTTTAATGTGCCCAAAATATTTAAGTTTTATCTGTTTAATCCTCCTTACTAGCCAATCTTCTTCAATATTAAGTTCTTGTAGTATGGATATATTTGGTTTTTTTTTATGTCTATGATATTTGAAGAACTCTTCTGTAGTATTTATATTCAAAGGCATTTATGTGTTTCTCAGCTGTTTTGTTAAGTGTCCAGGTCTCACAGGCATATGTTGGGATGGGAAAGATGCATGCCCTTAAAAATCTTATTTTTGTAATTCTCTCTCTTCCTCTCCACAGCTTCTTTTGTTGTTTTACGTTCTGAAGAGCGATAGATATCCTCCTTTTAATTTCCCTCATTGTATCTCCATTATTAGTTAGTAGTGATCCAAGATATTCAAAACTCTCCACAACTTTCAATTTTTCCTCATTGATATATATTTCAGCTTCCGTATTTGTTGTATCATTTCTCATCATTTTAGTTGTCTTCGTATTTTAATAGATGTTTTTCGCTTCACTATTCTTACGGCCTGACATAATTAGTTTTCCCATTCTTTTTTGTGTTGTAGACAGTAATACTGTGTTATCAACATATCTAATCTCTGATATTTCATAAACTCCAAGTGTTATGGCGTCGTGATATTCTTTTTCTACATTTTCGCTAACATTCCTCATGATATTTTCAGTATACAAGCTAAATAAGTAAGGCGACAATATGCACTCCTGACGGACCCCTTGTTTTATATCAAACCAAGTTGTTGTCTCACCACTTATTCTTACTTCTGTCTGTTGGTCTAGATACAGCAGCGATGTTAACTGTATCAAATGTGTTGGAAATTCCATTCTTTTAATTATTTCCCAAAGTTTCTGGTGTTGTACACAATCAAATGCTTTTGAATAGTCTATAAAAGAGATGTATAGATTAACATTAAATTCTCTGCATTTCTATATTATTAATCTTATATTGAATATATGATCTCTTGATCCTCTTCCTTGCCTAAAACTAGCCTGGACCATGTTTACTTTTCATTCTATTTTCTTACGAAGTCTACACATTATGATTGTTAATAAAATTTTACTGGCACGACTAACCAGGGAAACAGTTCTTCTCCATTCTTTTGGCCAAATACCTGAATGCCATATCTTTTTACATAGTGCATGACAGATTGCTGTCTTACCGGTGGCATATTGACCACGTCATACAGCTAGCACAAAAACGACTTAATGCTATTAATGCTGTGGCTAACTGGGATATGCAGCAGTGGATACTTAATGCAGACACTGGTGTTGGTAGTGGCCCATTACGGGCTAGGGCTACTGACCTTATCCAAAACCCAAATTGATAGATTGGACAGAATTCAAAATGAAGCTACGCGGACTGTCCTGAGTTGGAGAAAGGATACTTCGATAGTTCCAGTGCGTTATCTGCTGGCCCTGCCTGGCATGGGGATCAGATACAAAGTTGCAAAGGTCAAGGCTTATCTCACTGTGGTCAGCAACACTACTCACCCCTAACATAAATTACTGGCGGTAATGAAAGGTTGCTGTATTAAACGTTCATGGATGGTTGAGGCTGAAACACCCATTAGCACTGTGTGTGTTGTGCAGGGTATTTGAAAAGGAGCAGAGTGGATATATAAAGTGAGAGATGATACCATCAGGCTTACCAGAGTGGTCATATCCGCGCTTGGCAGAGAATGTAGAGAATTGAAGGGGGACAAGACTAAGTTTGCAACTCAGGAGCTCGTTTACGCTCACGCTCAACCATATGGCCTAGTCATCTTTACGGACGGCTCAATGCTGTGAGGAAAAAAGAGTGGATGTGGCTTTGTTGTCTATAGGCGAGGCAGACTAGTGACATAGAAAGCAGAGGCCTCTTTTACAGCGACATCGAGCATGTGGGTGGAAATTGTGGTAGTGACCGAGGCTCTGTCCTGGCTAGTTCCGCAGGATGATACACACTGTGTGGCGGTGACGGACTCTCAAAGCTTGCTGTGTAAGATAGAGAGTCATGTGGTCATGAATGGGTTCAGCACTTGCGACAATCCAATGTCCCCAGGTTGAAGTGGGTATATTGCCCGGGGAATTTGGAAGTGAGAGTCAATGAGGTAGCTGATCATGTTGCCCGTAACGCTATTGCAACAAAAATGATTCCTTTGGATAGGACGGATGTTGGCCGAGGACCTGGTAGAGGAAGAGGGAAAAACATGTGCTGATAATATATGTCTACAGAGGATGAAATACAGAGGTGTGAGGTATAAAGCACTTGTGAGGGAGAGGGGGGAGAAAGAGCTTGGTGGGTTCATTTATTCATTCATTTCCATGTCCCTTGCGGAACTTTGCCTCCCAAACAGCATTCCTGTAGGCCTCTCGGTTGTGAGCAAGAAGCCTGGTGGGTGGCTGGTAGAAATCGAGGTTGTCAGAACCAACAGCTGACTGACACAATCACTCTTTGGTGGTTACTGAAACAGAAAGCAGAGCATGTATAGGTGTGGCCAGAGTGTGATAATGCTAATTCCTATTTTCAAGATATATGTCAAAACATACGTGCAACAAATGAGAAACATTTCGTGCATTGGATCTTTATGAATGAACATCAGAGAGTTCTAAAATGCACATCCTACTCTATGGAAGTGAGTCATGGACAGTCAACAGATCGATACAAAGATCACTAGAAGCAACAGAAATGTAGTTCATTAGAAGAATGTTAAGCATAGTGTAAACCATGTTGGTGCATAGTTTATTTTTAAAATTTAATTGAGGGTAATATTTATCAACGACGTTACACCAACACTCCCTCTGGCTAATGTACCAACGTACTGGAGGGCCAGTCTAACTCCCCCCACTCCCATCATGACCGTCACTCCAGGTTCTCCCGACCTTGGTATATTGTATGCCAATTGTTCCAATTCTAAAACCTTAACTCAGTACAACCATACACAGGCATGAAGTACAGATCACAAAAGTCGGAATTCAAAATATACGATAATTTAATCTCACACAGAAACAAACAACCACAATGTTGGCAACTACAATCAACATGACATTAAGAACAATTACTCATCATAAAAATGCAACAGTGTGAGAACAATTAACCAATGTAAATGCAAATGTAACTCAACGCAATAACTCTTAATAATACATTTTCTCAAGGCCCACAATATGCACATTGCTCTTTAGGTACCAGGGCCCTCAGACCACTGGCCCTCATCTGTGGCATCCAACACCACTATACTATAAATTCTATGTTATATTTTATATGTGCCATTGCATTGCTTCTTGCAGCATTGCTGCTATTATCTCCCTTCAACACTATGTGCTAACTGCAGTTTATCTAGCAGCCCCTGCTACTAATACCTACTTCACACCATGTGCCATCGCACTTTACCTTGCAGCCTTTTCTGCTAATACCTACTTCAAACTATGTGCTATCGCACTTTATCTTGCAGCCATTGCTGCTAATATCCACTTCCTCGGTGCCATTGCACTTTCTCTTTGTCACCTACATAAAATGCATGCATTCATTCATTCATTTGCATGTCCCTTGCGGAACTTTGCCTACCAAACAGCACTCCTGTAGGCCTCTCGGTTGTGAGCAAGATGGCCTGCTGCTGATTCATCCATTTGCAGATCATCAACGATGTCTTGCAGCCATCTTCGTTTTGGTCTTCCTCTCTTTCTTTTTCCAATTATGTACACTTCCAAGACGGTCTTCTCTAAATTATCATGACGTTTAATGTGTCCAAAATACTTAAGTTTTCTCTCTTTAACCCTCTTTATTAGCCAGTTTTCTTCAATATTAAGTTCTTGTAGAATAGATATATTTATTCGTTTTTGTGTGCATGATATTTGAAGAACTCTTCTTTAGTATTTACATTCAAATGCATTTATGCGTTTCTCAGATGTTTTGTTAAGTGTCCAGGTCTCACAGGCATGGGAAAGATGCATGCCCTTAAAAATCTTATTTTTGTGGTTCTGTCTGCTCCTCTCCACACTCTTTAGTTGTTTTACTTTCTGAAGAGCGATAAATGTCCTCCTTTTAATTTCCCTCATTGTATCTCCATTACTAGTTAGTAGTGATCCAAGATATTAAAAACTCTCCACTTCTTCCAGTTTTTCCTCATTGATACATATTTCAGCTGCCTTGTTTGTTTTGTCAGTTGTCATCAATTTAGTTTTCTTTGCATTAAGATAGAGGTTTTGTTCTTCGCTGTTCATACGGACTGACATAATTAGTTTTTCCATTCCTTTTTGTGTTGTGGACAGTAACACTATGTCATCAGCCTATCTAATCTCTGGTATTTCATAACCTCCAATTGTTATGGTATCGTAATATTCTTTGTCTACATCTTCTCTAACATTCCTCATTATATTTTCAGTATACAAGTTAAATAAGTACGGCGACAATATGCACCCCTGACGGACCCCTTGTTTTATATCAAACCAAGTTGTTGTTTCACCATTTATTCTTACTGCTGCTTATTGGTCTAGATACAGCAGTGATATTAATTGTATCAAATTTCTTGGAAATCCCATTTTTTCCATTATTTATCAAAGTTTCTGGTGTTGTACACAATCAAATGCCTTTGAGTAGTATATAAAGGATAAATATAGATTCACATTAAATTCTCTGCATTTCGCTATTATTAATCTTAGTATATGATCTCTTGATCCTCTTCCTTGCCTGAAATCAGCTTCGACCATATTGACTTCTTCTATTTTCTTTCGAAGTCTTCCCATTATGATTTTTAACAGAATTTTACTGGCATGACTAACCAGGGCAACAGTTCTGTAGTTTGTGCATAATTTCAGGCTACCCATTTTTGACAGTGGTATAAATACAGTTCTTTTCTATTCTTTTGGGCAAATACCTGAATGCCATATCTTTATACATAGTGCAAGATAGATTGTTGCACATTCCTTTCCTCCTGCTTTAATAAATTCAGCTGTTATCTCATCACATCCTGGTGATTTACCATTTTTCAGATTATTTATTACCCGTAAAACTTCTTCTATTGTCGGTTCGGGTTCTTTCTCCTCCAATAATAATTCACGCTGTTGATTTCTGTAAAATTGGCGAACTACTTTGC
>CM019704.1:2497500-2755000 GCA_009760885.1 Achatina immaculata
GAAGTGTTCAGCCAAAGAGAGAGAGAGAGAGAGAGAGAGAGAGAGAAAGAGAGAGAGAGAGAGAGAGAGAGAGAGGTGCTCGTTCGATATCTTTGCATATCAACATAATGGTTGTAAATTATCTTCCCCTGTTACCGAGGAAACGCAAGGCATTGCGAGAGTCCTCAGAAAACATAAGACGTGTCACGCTCTATACACGCGTGACAGAAGGTACACATTATAATCAAATAAACCAGATTAATGCGACATAAACAATATATTTAGCTGAAGTAAGCTGGTTTTTTCCCTTATAATATCGTTCTGCAACTACGAAATGAGGTTCTCTGGAGATGATGCGGTTGTGAAGATATCCCCCCCCCCCCAACCTCTCCCCGTCATGCATATCGCTGCGCTCATCCCTGAATTTTCTGCCCCGATCCCTCATAGAACTATCACTCACGACGTTTATCACTTTTCACACGAGACAGTCGACGAAAGATCTCCGCAGCCTTGTGCCATTCTGCTTGGAGAAAACTGATCATATTACAGACTTCAGAGCTGGCGAGAAAGGTGATTACTGGGTCTATGTTTACTAGATCGCTGCCCGTGCACAAATGAACAAAATGAACTGTGGATTGATATTTTGTGAGATAACACATTGTTGATTGTTACAAGAGTTTGTGCCTTATCACTAATGGCAATCTGTTTATTTTTACCAGCCAATCAGAGGTTGACTTTGGAATTGCCCATGTATTTAAGAATAGTGATACTTTTATTGCTACATTTGAGCCAAGAATGAAAGAAATTCCAGATCTGCAAGGATTATGGAGGAATTGTGCTGAAGAATCAGTAACCGTACAAGCCAGTGCTTATGGTGAATAAACGTTATTACGTACATGCATTTTCTAATACTTATAAAAGATTCTGTAAGAAAATGAGCTTGTAAAAATAAAGACACGTTTGTGATATTTGTTCACGTCTTGTGACTCACAAAAATCTCAAGTTTTGGTATGTGGTTATTATGTTGAGCAAGTCTGACACTCCTGTAATATGGCTAAAATTGGACTCAGCATAACGTTTAGATAGGATGAATGAAAAAGTAATACGGTATACATATTCAATTCAAATGTAATATCCACCCTCATTTATGCATGCGAAAGCTGGAAAATAACTAAAGAAATCGACACGAAATTAGACTCTTTTTAAAACAAATGCCTAAGGAAAATACTCAGCATCAAGTGGAACGAATTCGAGAACAATGCAGAAAACTAGAACATCAGCCAGTATCATGGGTGATCAGGAAAAGAAGATGGACATATGTTGGTCACGTGATGAGAATAAACAGTCAGATAATCCCAAAACAAGCTATAAAATGGAACACAAGAGGCCAAAGAAAAAGAGGCAGATCACGTGAAACTCTAAAGAGGACATTGTTAAGAGAGGCCAAATTAATAGGCATAAAATCCTTTGATGAGGTTGAGAAGTTCGACGAAAACAGGAAAACTTGACAAACTACCTTGCGAGGCCTGTGTGACGTTTAACGGCACGGGAAGGATATAAGGTATAAGATACAAATTATTTTTTTCTCATAACCACTTCACCTCCCCGGGCCATCTCTTAGACAAACTATCTCGATGTTCCTTTGTTAAGTTTTAGTGATCACAAGGCATCACTGTTTGCGAAAGGTCTGTGATTAATGTAGCTCGTGCTAACCTGAAGGTCGTAAACTTTTCGAACACTGTGGATGCAGCCTAGAATGCTGGAATTTTGATAGAGATATTTTCTGATATTCCTCAGTTTAATTCCTCTTAGAGTCCACTTATTTTCCTAATAATAAAGACCAAAAAGTCATCCTTTCTTCCCGTGTCTACTAAATGCAGATAAAGAATGTATATGTGTACGAGAGAATGATCAGTTTCGGAAATGATGTATTTTATTTGTTTAAAAGCACAAGGCTTTGTTTTAATGTTATACACCTCAGAGACAGTGACAGCGACACGTCAGAGACAGTGAAACGTCAGAGATAGAGACAGACACGTCAGAGACAGAGACACGTCAGAGACAGAGACATGTCAGAGACAGAGACACGCCAGAGAAAGAGACAGCGACACGTCAGAGAAAGAGACAGCGTCACGTCAGAGTCAGAGAGCGACACGTCAGAGACAGAGAGCGACACGTCAGAGACAGCGAAGCGTCAGAGACAGAGACACGTCAGAGACAGCGACATATCAGAGACAGCGACATATCAGAAACAGCGACACGTCAGAGACAGAGACACGTCAGAGAAAGTGGACAATAAAATAAAGTACGAATGAACTATTTCACTCTAAAACAAAACTGCCAGGGTTGGTAGATCTTGCACGCCTACGCCAATCAGTGCTCAGAACAATAGTGACACAAAATCTCAATAAAATGAAATGTACTGGTAGCATATTTCTAGCTCAGTGTGTATTTTTACATTACTGAGTAACTTCCTACCGGTTTCTATCTATCAACATTTCTCATCAAAGTTTATTCCGACAGAGCATGGAAATTAATTCAGACGTGAAAGATTTAACAACTTATTATATTGATGTTCATAAAGTATAGGCATATCATAATAATAATAAAGCTCCAAGATTGCTTAACACTACAACATGTCATATAATACACAATCGTCAGGACTCATGGATTAGATTACACGTTTAGGCGGTAAAATGACAAATTGGACAATTTGAAAACAGTGACTGTTCATTTGAAGGTTAGATCAAAGAAAATAGTAACATATCCATTTTTTAAAATGAATAATACACAGACAATCGTTAGAAACATATACACTATATGAAGGCACACAGAAAATCGTTGGAAACTTATACACTATATGAAGGCACACAAAAATCGTTGGAAACATATACACTATATGAAGGCACACATAAAAGCGTTGGAAACATATATGGAGGGACACAGAAAATTGTTGGAAACATATACACTATATGCAGGCACATAACAATCGTTGGAAACATATACACTATATGGAGGCACACAAAAATCGTTGGAAACATATACACTATATGAAGACACACAGAAAATCGTTGGAAACATTTATGGAAGGACACAGAAAATTGTTGGAAACATATACACTATATGAAGGCACACAGAAAATCGTTGGAAACATATACACTATATGAAGACACACAGAAAATCGTTGGAAACATATACACTGTATGGAGGGACCTTTGATTAGGTAGCAACAGATCATGTCTGAAGTAACCAGCCAAATCATGTATGCATCAAATAATGACACTATAATTTCAGAATTATATCAATAACATTTGATTGATTCACTGAAATGTGTCATTCTAACTTTAAACATTGACTGTTATTTCACAATGCAGCAGTAAAACATTTTCTTACTGAGACATTTAATGAATGTAAAGGTTGCTGACATTTATCCTATAGGGTATTATACTTTTGAGCAGAAATTATATTAATGTAATCAGCACTGATTGTAGAATCTAATGGCACCGTGGGTGGAGATATCGATTAAAGCACTGAGCAAATAATCTTATCGTGAACACAATCAAACAATGCAAGAAATCGAACGAAGCACAGCCTCCAGGCAGTGATATAAGCCAGTAACGGGAAACATTTGTGCAGAAATACAAAATACTTCGGAGGGAAAAAAATGCCATCACTATCGCTCATAAAGATGCTGGTAAAAATAAATGAAAACAAGCAAGTAAATTAGAAGGTTGTGCTCGAAGATGATTCGAAGATTATTGTAGACAATCAGTCATTCATTCATTCATTTGCATGCCCCCTGCGGAACTTTGCCTCCCAAACAGCACTCCTGTAGGCCTCTCGGTTGTGAGCAAGATGGCCTGCCGCTGATGCATCCATTTGCAGATCATCAACGACAGTCAGTACATTAAGCAAATCAGACAGAGTAGAGAGTTTGCTACATTGTGAAATTGCCTCCTAACTCTGTGCCAAGAAGATATTTCGTTATTAGAGTGAAAGTTGTACAATTATAAATAAAACACGGAAAATAACAATCGAAATTAAGACCCCACAGTGAAGAAAGATACCTCAGTAGTTTTCTTTTCTTTTTCTTGTAGGGCACGTCTCCAAAGTGCTGTAGGTGATATCCACTTGCTGTTTTTCTGCCCAGTGTCAGTGTTAAGAAGGAAAGCAGATTCTTAATAAGACTTGACGGTTTTGTTAATAAGACTTGACGGTTTGTTCTGTGTCAGGAGATGTCTCCAGCCACATCCCGCATGATCTTTCTCTCTTTCACTTTCTTAATATTCTCAGTAAAAAAAGTGTTTTCTGGAGGATATTGTCTGGTGTCAGTCGTGTAATGTGACTGAACTGTAATGTGACTGAACTATTAGACTTGCCTCTAGATGTGGTTTAATGTTGATATTTCTTCAATTCTTGTCTTGTTCTGACAGTGTAATTTCTGATTTTTGTTTTGTTTTTTTTTTGTTTTACCACATTTAGTATTCTCAGACGCCTTATTTCTGCCGTAATGATTTTTCTTTCATTTCAAAATGCTGATGTCCACGTGTGATCAGCATGTATTTGTTTTGCAATAAAGGTGTCATTTATTTAGCGATCTTATCTCTTTTATTGCACCTATTCTCAATTTCAGTATCGATTTCCCCAGCGATTTGACGAACTTACCAGGTACTTGAAATGCTCCAACTGTTCAAAATGGCTTCGTAGAGATTTCTTCAATGGTAATGGTTATGTCATTGGTCTTTTTACAACACTAATACTCATGTTCTTGTTTGAACATTAATACTCATGTGCTTGTTTGTATACCTCCTAGTACGACTTTCTTCAAAGTGCTTGGTCGTCAGCAAAAGGAAAAGAAAATCTGGATACAACGTGAAGGTTAATAGGAGGAGCCATGAACAATGCTCGGGATGAGGAAGGAAATATAAAAAAATAATGTATAGAATGATCACCACACCTTGAAAAATATACTTAATAAAATTTATTGCGTGAAATAATGGCATGTACGAGATATTGGAAACTGAATATGAGTATTCATATTACAGGCATATATCGTTTTATTGTGCTTCACATTACTGAGTTTTGCAGATATTGTAAGTTTTTCAAATTATTCATGTTTATAATTTTCATAATGTACCTGCTATGTCTCATGGTTTTTGACGGCAACTTTGCATCAGGGCGGTCGATTGGACCCACTTTGCTTGCCGTAGATGCTTCGTATCTCCGGTCGAAATGATTGGTATTTTTTCTACTGTTATTACTTATATATTCAAACTGAGCCTATGTTTTACAGTACAGTGCAACCTATACGAAGAAGATTAACATTTTAAAGCAATAAATGCTTTTTTGTCATTTTCTGTAGATTGCTTTTTACAAGAAGCCTAATGCACACGTACTAGACTATAATGTTTTAGGTTTTTATATGCACTGGGAAGCCAAGAAATGTGTGTTCCTCGCTTTATTCCGATATTCGCTTTATTTCAATATTCGCTTTATTTCGACAATTGCTTTATTCCGATGGTCTGAAGCAAAACCTGCAACTTATCTGAGGGGCGCGTGTACTTCGTCTCATGTCGCAGACAACGTAGTTTACAGTTTTCATTGTTTTAACGAAAAAATTATGAAGACAGTCGTTTCAGTAAATTATGGCGGTTTTTTTAAGCAAGGAAATTCAGACTTCTATCACTCAGCAAATATACATGTACGCGGAAGTATTTTTGGAAGCAAACAAGATCCAAGATGGCAGCTCCGTTGAAGCATGGAGGAGAGAGGAACATCCCGCAGTTATTCGTTTCATGAGGAGTGAAGGTGAGAAAGATATTCATCGCAGAACGAAGAGGGAGCATTGGAGCACGTGTATATCGCTTCAGCAGAGTGTAGGCGTTTTAGAAATGGTGAAGAAGCATAATAGCCAACGCCAGTCGGCACGGCACCTGATGATGATGATAACTGTGACTCATTTTTGTTCTGTGTGTTTTTGTATGATTAAGGCTCACGCCGAAACGTCACAAATGTATGCATGCCAAACCTTAAGGACATCCTCGTTCACAGCCACTTGAAGCAGAGCCTTACATATGTTGGCACCAGAAAATGTAACCGCCCCCGCTGCGTTACCTGCCCCGTAGTTTGGGAAACAAAAACAATCACCTTTCCCAAAACTATCCTCACTCTTCATGAGGGATTCACATACGAGTCCCGAAATGTGATATATGTCATCGTTTGCAAAAGATGCAGGATAACATATATCGGTGAGACGGGCCTCAGATTAGGGGACAGCATGCAAAAACATCTGTACGACATCGTCCAGTATGCTTCGAAACCAGTCCCAAATCATTTCAATGGCCCCAACCACAGAGGTAAATCTGATTTTCTGGTAACGGCCATTAAACAATGTCACGCAGATGACACAAGCCGCCTGGCACTTGAGAACCGCTGCATTCAAAATTATGGGACGCTGGAACCACATGAGTTAAACTCGCTGTTTAGTTACACGTAACATCATCTTCTTCAGTCATTATAGTACCTCTCCACTAAATCCACCCCTTCTTACTTTTCAAACTTCCTGACAGCATCACTCTGCAATCCCGCTTACTTTTCAAACTTCCTCACGGCATCACTCTGCAACCCCGCTATTGTCTCTGCAACCCCTCTTCTCTGCAACCCCTCTTCCCCAATCATCTGTTTCAATTTTTCCTAGCTAGGTCGGTATTGCGTCACTCTCTCTCCCCTCCCCGGTTCCCCATCCACCACCCCCAGTTACAACTCACTGACCACATGTCACAGGTCTCTATTTAAACAGTCTCCACGTCCCACTAGATCCATTCCTGTCACACACCGCCGGACAAGCCACACCTTGCAATTTACAGCTAAGTACTCTTTAAAAAAAAATTTTTTTAAAATTTATTTATTTATTTATTTTATTTATTTTTTTTAAATAGTATTCATGTGAATCTATACTTTATCTCCTCTCTCTGTTTCTTGGCCCTGTATGTTTTTGTATGATTAAGGCTCACGCCGAAACGTCACAACTTTGTAATCGTTAAGTAATAAAGCTGCTCCTACTTTTTTCCTATGTTATACATTCTGGTATCACAGCTTTACTGCAGTGCTTCGTGTATAGTTGTATACTTATACACTAATTTAAGGTGTATGCGTGGAGATGTGAACAATCTGACCCCAAGATGTTTTGCTCTAGATATGAACAGTTTCCAATGAATCGTTCGGAGATGAGCTATATGTTCTCCATGCAAAATACTTCTCATGACGTGGCTACAAACAAACGTGGAGCGTGAAAAAAAATGTGAATTTTGGAGGCTATCGTTACAGCCAACAGTTGTATCCTTTGTTGTTAGGAAACGTGTTACAGGCGGAGCTGAAATGTGATTGTAAGGCTGTTAAACTATAATTACAGTGACGTCACGCTCATACTGTAATTACAGTTATGGAGATAATTTATAAACACTGAATTTTAATCGTAAACCTCCAGGTATTGTGAGTCATATTTAACAATTATTTATAAACGTTGTAGTCACATGAATTATATTATACTTAATTCTTGATGTATATTATGCAACATCTGTGTTTAGAGAATCATTTTACTCGTATATTTTATATTATACGAACTAATCGTCCGGATTAAAAAAAAAAAGATTTCTGAGTTCAGCGAACATAATGACTTCCGCTACTGAGTAAATTTATTATACGATCTGCTAAAAATATGAAATCAAGAACCTTTCTCATACAGCATAAGTTAGTGAACACACAGGCAGGAAAACAAAATATACCACAGGAAGCCTGAAATCAAAAGAACGTAAAATGTTCATGGGAAAAGAAGACATTGTGGACAGGTGGACAGAGTACATGGGTGAGCTACATGGAGGAGAAAGACCAGAATTAACAAAAGATACTGAAAACTGTGATGGATCATAAATACTTGAAGATGAAATCACAGATGCCATCAAACACATGAAGAAAGGAAAAGCGACTGGGCCTGATAATATAACAATAGAAGAAATAGAGGCACTAGAGGAGACAGGAATAAAAATACTAACCAAGTTACTGAATGACATTTACAACAATGGCTATATGCCCAGTGACCTGTTTATATCCATGTTTATAGCACTACCAAAGAAACCAGGTGCAAAGGAATGTAATGACCACCGGACTATCAGCCTCTCATGTCACATAACGAAGCTACTTCTGAGAATAATTATGAGAAGAATAAGGAAAAAGATAAAAATGGAAATAGCAGATGAACAGTTTGGATTTGTTGAAGGAAAGGGAACACACAATGCCATTTATGCTTTACGAACACTAACAGAAAGAGCTTTAGAAGTACAGAAAGATCTCTACTTATGCTTCATTGATTACACCAAGGCATTTGACAGGGTGAAACATAATGAAATTATTAAAATGTTTGAAGACATCAGTATAGACGGCAAAGACCTGAGGATTGTAAAACATCTATACTAGCAGCCAGAAGCAGCAATTCGAGTTGAAAAAAGAACTGAAAAATATCATCCTATAAAATAAGGGGTGCGACAAGGTTGTGTACTATCTCCAGACCTTTTTTCTCTGTACAGCGAGAATAGTCTAAGAACGATCATCACAGAACCAGGCATAAAAATTGGACGATACAATATTAATAACCTTCGGTATGCTGACGACACAGTACTGATAGTTGAGAACCAACAAGACCTGCAAAATCTCTTGGATAAATTTGCCGAAGAAAGTGAACAGAAAGGCGTTACTTTGAACATAAAAAAAACAGAGACTATGGTTATATCTAAGAAACAGAATCCACCAACATGCAGTATAAAATTAAATGGAACTATTCTAAAGAAGGTGCAGAAATTCAGATACTTTGGAGCAGTAATAACTTCAGATGGGAAATGCAGAACAGAAATTAGGAACAGAACAGGCCAAGCAAAGACTGCATTTCAGAGAATGAGAAACATATTATCCAACACATTCTTATCAATAAATGTTAGAAAACGAGTCCTGAAATGCTATATTAAACCTATCTTGTTATATGGAAGTGAATCATGGACAATGTGCGGGTGTGCAGAAAAATCATTGGAAGCAGCAGAAATGTGGTTTATTAGAAGAATGTTGCGAATCCCCTAGACAGCAAAAATAACTAATGAAGAATGTATGAGAAGAGCTGGAGAGACAAAAAACCTTGTCAAAAAGATAAGAGAGAGACAATGTACTTTCATAGGACATGCAATGAGAAGAGGGGGCATTGAAAATATTATAACAACAGGAAAAATAGAAGGAAGAAAATCAAGAGGAAGACCAAGAGAAATGATACTGGACAGTCTGACGGGATGGTGTGAGAGGATATCACCAAATGAGCTGATGACCTGCATGAAGAATCGTGCACTCTGAAGAAGCATAATAGCCAACGCCAGTCGGCACGGCACCTGATGATGATGATGATGATGATGAATCCAAGCATTAGTGAAAGACTGCAGACCTGCACTGAATGTGGTGAGGACAATGGTGATTGTGATAGGGAGTTTTCAATCTTGTTTGTACATTTTATCTTAATAAAATAAAAAGAGCACTGCTGTTATTTTTTAAATTCAGTCTCGTAGTTTCACACCTCTAATGTGTCTTAAACCCTAAATGCCACCACATTCTGTAATTTGGGCAGGTTATCTACCTGGTTCAGGTTACAGAAGCAATGATTAAATCACCCGAATCTTTAAAAAAAAATCTCGTTTAGCGCAGTCTAAATTGATTTATTTCACTGCTGTTATCGCCTTCAAACTATAGCATACTTTTCACCTTTTACTATAAAATATATCTGTAAAAGACTTCCAAACATTGAGTGTTAAGTTCTCGACATACAGGTTATTGTAGGAGGTATTTTAATTTTTTTTTTTTCATTTCACGAAAAGTCCCTGGTAATTATTTTGCAACACGAGACAGGCAGGTGCAAATATGTGACCTGAATTTAGTACATGCTGACTAAGATGATTGGGTTGAAGTGTCCTGGTCTTGTACATTAGGTTCGTGTATTCATAACAGCTTCCACTTAACTCAGCTGAAAGGCTCTTCAGGTATGTTTTCAGTGCATCTCAAGTCTACCGAGAGTTTAACATCAGTGCAGTACAAAGAAGGTAGAAATGGCGGAGTTTCAGTACGATAATGTTAAAGTTATTGATGCTAATAGTCCGTTTTGTTAAAGTATTATATAAAGTGATGGTTTCCCTGGATTCTGGACTGTACACAAGCTTGATATATATATATATATATATATATATATATATATATATATATATATAATGTGTCATCAGTTGTAGTTTAAACAAGTAGAAACCACCTTTATTTTGTTTGGTTTATACTGTAATGTTGTGTAGTTTATACTTTAATCTGGTTTGGTTTATATGTTTAATCTGGTTTGATTTATACTTTAATTTCATTTGGTTTATACTTTAATCTGGTTTGGTTTATACTTTCATCTTGTTTGCTTTATATCATAATCTGGTTTGGCTTATACCTTAATCTGGTTTGGCTTATACCTTAATCTGGTTTGGTTTATACTGTTTTCGTCTTAAATCTAATTTTTCTTTCGCCAGCGACTTTTCGTGATGTCTGTTGCGTTTCTGTTGGTTCATCCTGTCTGGGTATTTTTCTGGAAATGTTTTGAAAAACACTGAACTGATCTGTTTATTGCGGACCTCTGGGACCCACGACTGAGGAACATCCAGTCTACCAGCGTCGGATAAAGGGATGATAAAACTTTGCCTGAGAGGGAAACCTTCTCGAACGATCCCGAAAGTGTGTGGTTGTTGTGTTGTCAGTGTTAGAATTTCCTGATTGTGTTTCCTGCACGTGTTTCTTCCCTGTCTGATGTTTCATGAACTTTTCCTGTTGACTGTTCTCGGTAACAGAATGTTCTTATGTTCTCCTAGACTTCTCTGTACGTCCGTGTTTATCTCTTTACATTCCTGTTACTGATTCTTTTGCGGAAAACAACAAAGCGAGTACTTCCTGAGTCCTAGTGTGGTGTTATGGCTAGTCGATCAACCAGTGAGATGACCTTCACACTTAGACAAGCTTCAAGAAAAGTGCAGAGAACAAGAAAACTCCCCTCTTCACTGCTTCTATTGACTTCACAAAGATATTTGACACATTGAGCAGATTTGGACTGTATAAAGTATTACAGTACATTGTGTGTCCACCGCTGCTATCCAGAATGATATGAAGGCTAGCATACGATCGATGACTTATTTCCAATGGCGGTAAAGATTAACAAGACAGTGGTTCTTAGACAAAGCATAATCATAAGATCTGTCTAACACTAAATAGGAATCTGTTTGAATTAGTAGACATGTTCAGTCATCTTGGATCAACAGTTACTGCACATTGCGCCATAGACCAAAAGACCAATACACGAAAAGGAAACGTTTTGCAGACTAAGACAGAAGGATACACAACAGAAGATAAAGGTTCTGATTTATGAATAAAGCACTCTCTTTTAAAATGAAATGTGAACATCTTATTTCCCATGCCATTAAAGTATATTTAGGATACGGTGTTAGGCCAGCATTTCCAAGACCTTCGGCACACGAAAGCACGATCCATAATATGCAAGGCAAGGGAAAAAAAAGTTTCCATCTTTGCCGTCTTCGCGAATGATGAACATCATATGGGATGATAAAGTAACTCTGAGGTTCTGCACGTACCAAACCTCCTTCACTGGTGATGATATTAAGCAGCAGATGAGTGAGATGACTTGGATGTGTAAAAAAGAATGGATGGCAACAGCAGGTTTTGTATGGCGAATATATGGCGGGAAGGCCGCATGGTAGACCTAAACTGAGATATAAAGATATTTGTAAATCATCAGTGTGAGATTTTTCTACCTGTCACGAGGTCAGCTTGCTAAAGACTGTGTCATGAGGAAAATAAAATCGCCTTCTTAGACCAAAAAATGCCAATTTTTGTTACGTGTAGTCTTTTACTTTGATTTATTATTCAACATTTTTTTTCTGACATCTTTGTTCAATATTTTGTCTCCGGACATAGCAATTCCTACAGAATTTCGAGTCCGACACTTCCAGTGATGCTCTTTGCTTGTGCCAGTTTCTTCAAATATTGTGAGGTGAAAAGATTCTCGACTTGTCTTGTTGAATATTTATGAGTCTTCGGTTGATTGCGTTTAATCTTAGCTGATCATCACTTTCAGCCTCTGCTCATTTCATAAATTTCATATCTCACAACCTTTATCTACCAGTATTGTTATCTCACGACCTTTGTCTACCAGTATTGTTATCTTTCTGACTCCATGTTTTAGTCATGTAGTCTACTCTGCGACCTGGAACTAGAACAAAAATGCCAGTCAAACGGCATTTGTTTTCATTTGAGAATGTAAGAAGTGTTCTCCACTGTCTTTCTGTTTTCTTTCTCCTTTAAAATGCTTTCTCGTGTAATTGTCATAACCTTTTCTTGTTGTTTCTTTATCGTGCACATCTTCCTTACTTACGAACACACACAAACACACACATACACACACACACTCTAACAATGATAAAAGATATTTCCAAGAAAGTCTCTTAACGAACGGTGTCAAAAATAAAAGTAAATGACACTATGTCTTTCATTTATGTAGAAGCAGTTTTAAGCCGAAATGTTACCGACTTTGAGCATGAAAAAAGATCTTTCTGGTCTAGTAAATCTGGATGTGATATAAAGCGCATAACTGTCGTTTAACATGTCTTACGAAATGGCTATAATGATACAGCATATACATTTTTATATTTTTAATATCAGTCCACCCCCATGACTACATCAGGGAGAAGAAAGAGAGAAATAAAGTCAATAGCCTATAATATGTGTAGTGTGTACTGTAGCAGCACTAAGACAGAGTAATAAAACACTTGATGACATTGCGTGTTGGACAATGAAACATGTGTTTCTTCAACAGTGGGCAGATAAGCTATAGCAGAACTGTTCAAGTGAACACCGTGTGACTGTACTAACAGTAAACTGTTCCTGATATTCCTGTGTGACTGCACCAGCAGTGACGTGTTTAGCGGTGCTACATGTGACTTTACTAACAACAAAATCTTCACTAACAGTTTGTAAGAATTCTACTTCCCTGAACAGGGAGCAAGTGTTCTTTACGGACGATATAATGAACATGTTATGATACTGTATCGTGACGGAATGGGAGCGGGTTGCGGCGGCCATTTTGTTTGTCAGTCCCAGAATGGAGCTAAACAGCAGGGAGTGTGCATTGTTTCTTTGGCAGATTCCACTGCCACGGGGACTATGACGATCCCTGACCTGTTAGCCAGGCTAGGCCGGTTACTGGGGGTACTAAGGGAGTGTGCATTGTTTATTTGGCAGATTCCACTGCTATGGGGACTATGGCGATCCCAGTCCTGTTAGTCAGGCTAGGCCGGTTACTGGGGGTACTAAGGGAGAGGTGGGACAGGGTTTTGGTCGGGTAAGGTTCGCCAACCCTGATGCTAGCATGTCAGCTATGGGTCGCTGACTGTCCAACTGGACAGCGCCTTCGCCCGAAAGCTACACCAACAATAAACTGTTGACAATAACTCTGTAAGACAGATCAATAGCAAACTGGTCACGAGTAAACACAATAAACGTTTCGCTAGGACTGTATGACTACACTAACAATGTACTGTTCCTGATAACGTAACACATGTTGCACATTTGTTTATTTTAGCTGTCCCAGTTGTGCACTGTAAATAAATGGTTTCAGTTTCATTCTGTCAGTCTTGTCACTTTTCAGTTTCTGTTTATTCCTTTTTTTCTACTACCTCACTTTGGTACTTGACTGTTTTCTAAACAGCATCACGTGTTTGTACTCTCTGATGAATGTCTTTGAATTCTGCTCTATCCTCATCAGGCGCTTGGCCGGATACAAAGAAATAGACAAAGAGAAAGAGAAGAAGAATCTGTATTGTAGAGCTGGACGCAGAGAAGCTGATCTTTTGCATGTTACTTCAGATCCGTGGCCTGTAGTGAGCTGTGATGCAACTTTCTGTACTATTGAGGGCAGAAGGACTAAAATCTCTGTGCTTAGGGCTGAACAGATAAGGAAATGGTTGGTCCTAAGTTTATACATGTGTAGTTTTATGAGGATTTTTATTTTTATGCTGTGTAGATGTCGGCGTGCACTTTAGCCTCGTTAACCAGGTTTAGCACACCAAAAGAAGTTTAGTAACATACTTTTACGACATAACCAGGCTATCTGGTTTCGATTTCCACCCACCACAGGGCGCGGGGGGGGGGGGGGGGGGGGTGCGTGCGATCAGACCGTAGCTCGCAAAAAAACTCCGGGGTACACCCAGCCTCTAGAAAAAAAACTGGGTACCAGAATTAACGCTGTAGGAAGGAAGAGGAATGACGCCGCTAGCTACGGAGTTGGTGCTGATGGTGACACTATTCGGCAGTTTCTGGTCAACCGCTGACTAGGCAGCACAGCACTTATGGCTTGACTGTGAGCAATGCTGCTGGTTCACAGCTCAGTCCTCTACCTTTACGACATGACATTCGTCCTCTTTCTTCAACTCGTTTTTGTCCTGATTAAAAAGAAGAACCTCAACAGAAAGTTCACATTTATATTTTAATTAAAAAAAATAAAAGTGCAGAATAAATATTCCCTGAACCAAGTTTGTGGGAAAGGAACTGACCAGTCACAAAAGAAGATTTACCAAACTGAAGCTATCCATTTGATTTATGCTTGAATGATGTAATACTTTTTACTGCATTTTTGTATTACATGCCTGTTAGTGTTTCAACAGAAGTTTAAAGTAGCTTTCAGTCGTTTATAAGTTGAAGTAGTTTCCAATAGTTTATACGTTAAAATAGTTTCCAATTGTTTATAAGTTATAGTAGTTTCCAATAGTTTCTAAGCGAAAACTGGATATTTTATTGTTATGTTTCTTCAAACAGCAAATATATGATGCAAAGAACTTTAAAAAAATTTTTTTTTCAACAAAACTGTGCTATAATGTGAGGTTTTTTTTTTCAAACTGAGCTATAATGTAATTACAGAAAAAAAAACTGATTACAGTTTATTGATAGCCATCTTCAGCCATTTCTAAAAGTAAGGGCACACGCACTTAAATAAGGCGGAATCTTTTCCAGAGAGCTTTGATTGGCGGTTTTTTTTTTCAAGTCCTTGTGTTCTGTGTCTTGTGCTGAAGGTTTTCCTTTCTCTTCCCTAGTTGACGACTCGGGATCATTTGATTTTGAGCCCAACAGCCCAGGTCTTCCATGCCTCTGCATGTGTCATGAAATTTAAGATACGGATGGACAACTATCATTTCGCCATAAGCAAGTTGTTACTGCAACAAAAAAAAAACCAACAACAACAAACCACCAAACTTTCTCAACAAAACTCTTTTACAGTAAGTTAGGGGGAGGGGGTCATTGGGTGGTCACATTAACCCATAGAAGACAACAATGACAGCAGTGTAGTGGGGAAAATGTTGCGAGAGGAACGAGAAGAAAACAAGATTCTCACTTAAACATGAGCACACGAGCTTACCCTGGGAAATAAAGAGTTAACGCCCAGATATCGATGCTGCTGTTTTAGCTTGCTGGAACTGTCTGCAGGATGTTCTCAGTAGCTGACTGTGAGGATGCTGGGATGTGGTCATTGTTTGGATTTGAAGTGGACTATGGTAGCCTGCATGGACCCTGGCATGGATACAAAAATGTACAGCATTAAAGTTACAGAAATGGTCACAACAGTGTTGTATGGCAGTAAAGTTACAGAAAACAGTGTTGTATGGCAGTAAAGTTACAGAAATGGTCACAACAGTGTTGTATGGCAGTAAAGTAACAGAAAACAGTGTTGTATGGCAGTAAAGTTACAGAAATGGTCACAACAGTGTTATATGGCAGTAAAGTTACAGAAATGGTCACAACAGTGTTGTATGGCAGTAAAGTTACAGAAATGGTCACAACAGTGTTGTATGGCAGTAAAGTTACAGAAATGGTCACAACAGTGTTGTATGGCAGTAAAGTTACAGAAATGGTCACAACAGTGTTGTATGGCAGTAAAGTTACAGAAAACAGTGTTGTATGACAGTAAAGTTATAGAAAACAGTGTTGTATGGCAGTAAAGTTACAGAAAACAGTGTTGTATGACAGTAAAGTTACAGAAAACAGTGTTGTATGGCAGTAAAGTTACAGAAAACAGTGTTGTATGGCAGTAAAGTTACAGAAAACAGTGTTGTATGGCAGTAAAGTAACAGAAAACAGTGTTGTATGACAGTAAAGTTACAGAAAACAGTGTTGTATGACAGTAAAGTTACAGAAAACAGTGTTATATGGCAGTAAAGTTACAGAAAACAGTGTTGTATGACAGTAAAGTTACAGAAAACAGTGTTGTATGACAGTAAAGTTACAGAAAACAGTGTTGTATGACAGTAAAGTTACAGAAAACAGTGTTGTATGACAGTAAAGTTACAGAAAACAGTGTTGTATGACAGTAAAGTTATAGAAAACAGTGTTGTATGACAGTAAAGTTACAGAAAACAGTGTTGTATGACAGTAAAGTTACAGAAAACAGTGTTGTATGACAGTAAAGTTATAGAAAACAGTGTTGTATGACAGTAAAGTTATAGAAAACAGTGTTGTATGACAGTAAAGTTATAGAAAACAGTGTTGTATGACAGTAAAGTTACAGAAAACAGTGTTGTATGACAGTAAAGTTACAGAAAACAGTGTTGTATGACAGTAAAGTTACAGAAAACAGTGTTGTATGACAGTAAAGTTACAGAAAACAGTGTTGTATGACAGTAAAGTTACAGAAAACATTGTTGTATGACAGTAAAGTTACAGAAAACAGTGTTGTATGACAGTAAAGTTATAGAAAACAGTGTTGTATGACAGTAAAGTTATAGAAAACAGTGTTGTATGACAGTAAAGTTATAGAAAACATTGTTGTATGACAGTAAAGTTACAGAAAAGAGTGGTGTATGACAGTAACGTAACAGAAAACATTGTTGTATGACAGTAAAGTTACAGAAAACAGTGTTGTATGACAGTAAAGTTACAGAAAACAGTGACAGTAAAGTTACAGAAAACAGTGTTGTATGACAGTAAAGTTACAGAAAACAGTGGTGTATGACAGTAAAGTTATAGAAAACAGTGGTGTATGACAGTAAAGTAACAGAAAACATTGTTGTATGACAGTAAAGTTACAGAAAACAGTGTTGTATGACAGTAAAGTTACAGAAAACAGTGGTGTATGACAGTAAAGTTACAGAAAACAGTGTTGTATGACAGTAAAGTAACAGAAAACAGTGGTGTATGACAGTAAAGTTACAGAAAACAGTGGTGTATGACAGTAACGTAACAGAAAACATTGTTGTATGGGAGTAAAGTAACAGAAAACAGTATTGTATGGTTATACCTGGGAAAAGTCATAGATAAAGCACTTTTAAACGTGAGTGAAAGAAACAAATGACAAGAGAATTACTTGGGACTTAAACCACAGACTTTGCTAGGACATCAGCTCTCTAGCCACAAGAGGACAACACATAAATAAACTTAACCATCTCACACCCCCCCCCCCCCCCCAAAAAAAAGGTTCTTAATGATCAGTGATAGTGTTAACCAGCAATTACCGGTAAATTACCGATTATATGGAGAAAAACCGGAACTTTTGGAGGTCATCGGTTCCGTATCCGGTTTATATTAAGAAAAAAAAACTGCCAGCGAAATTTGCTGGAGGATAATTGAACCAGGAGATGATGCTTAAACTGCATGGATGTGAATCAGTCAGTTTTAACTCTGGTTTAGAATATTAATATTTTGTAAGAATTAAATTTCGCAAGAAAATATGAAACAAAACAAACCAAAACATGAATTCATGCAGTCATTTACTTTGTGCTGATATTTGTAAAATATGCTTAATCATATATATATATATATATATTTTTTTTTTTAAGGGTACAAGGGGTGTCTGAGTGGCGAAGCGGTTAGTGCACTGGTCTCTCATGGCGAAGGTGGGGGGTTTCGAATTCGGCTGGAGGCACCCCAGTCACCCAGCTGTAGAAATGGGTACCCGACTTCTTCTGGAGGTGGGGAAGGAAAGGCGGCCAGGCCTGCTAATGACCATATCAACCTCTAGCGTGCTGACATGTCAAGGAAAATATGGGCACTAACAACATATCCCTATGTGCCTCTAAGGCATGACAGGATTACCTTTACCTTAAAAGGTACAAAGCACTGATATTGATAAAACCGGTATTTTAGTTAGTAATCCACTCAAGGTGAAAGACAGGTACAATTGTACCGTTTCAAAAAGTCCTTACGCAATCACTGAGGTTTGATAGCAAAGGTATGCAAATTGATTGACTTCTTCAATATCTGTGCCTTCTATGTGAATTTTTCCATTTTGATTAATGGGAAGTTTCATTATTTTTATTTTATATATACGGGATTTATTATATAATGGGATAATGGAGAAAAGACATGAAACTTTTCAGTGAAAACTTATTAGTTAACATCTAAGCCATATTATACTCGGCACCATGAACTGAAATCTCAGGTTATCAAACTACACGAAACTCGCAAGATTGATGGCTTCAGCATATGCGATCTGGATTCGGCATCATTTATTGCAGCAATCGATAAACACAACTTTGAATTTCAAACAGGGAGAACTCTCGGGTATTGATCACAAGCATCAAGTCACGATCGTGAACGCTGTGTGAGGCGGGGATGTGGGGGAGTCGGTGATCGTACAGGGGAATAAGTCAGAGACGATAGAAATAAAATGATAAGGATAGGTTAAATATAGAAATGAAATCTTTACATGTACAGTTACACAATAAGCACATATGTTTATGTCTATGTATATGTAATTATAGACAGATAGACCGATGAAAGAATGTCTAAATAGACAGATAGTAGACAGATAGACAGATAGACAGATTTGTCTATGATGCTCATGTTTTAAGGAAGGTACTATTGTACGAGATAAGCACGTCAGTCTTCTCAGAGCTTCCAACTAATGCCCTGTTAATTATTCAAGAACATACAACATATAGACACACAGGAATAACCTATAATTTTCCTAAGAGAGATCTTCAACAGTTACCCATCCGCTTTCTTTCTTCTCTTCTTCCCCACTTCCCCCCCCCCCCTCCCCCCTCTTACAAACACCACCACCACCTCTGTAGACAGTATCACAGCCTGCGTGTAGAATAGCAAACATTTCAATTATTAGTTCTAACATTTCAGAATTTCTACATAAGAAAGGAAGTGAAATGTTTGAAAATCCAGTGCCTTGGGTCTTTGTGCTACTTTCTTTAGCCAGGCAATTCCCCTGGAAAACTAGGACATTACACAGGAAGTTTAAGAGTGGAGTGGCAAATTTGGCCTATGCAGTTTGCTTCATGTACAAACACGACGCGCTTACGTAACTGGGACTATGTTGAAATGTTATAAGGGCTCACATGTGTATATTCATTAAGCACATGTTGCGAATTCTATTAACAGCAAAAGTTAACTAAGGGAGAATGTTTGAGAAGAACGGGAGATATAAAAAAAATCTTGTAAAAATAATCAGAGACAATGTACTTTCATAGGACATGCAGTGAGAAGAGGGGGCATTGAAAATATTATAACAACAGGAAAAATAGAGGGAAGAAGAGAAATGATGCTGGAAAGTCTGACTAGATGGTGTGAGAGGAGATCACCAACTGAGCTAACGGCCTGCGTGAAAGATCGTGCGCTCCGGAGAAGCATAATAGCCAACGCCAATCGGCACGGCACCTGATGTTGATGATGATGAGTTTGCTTCAGTCGGCCTCACACTTCGAATATGCCTGACACTAACACTGAAGTTGAACGAGAGATACAGGAAACCGGTGGGTAACTGTTCAAGAAATGACTGGAAAACTGAAGATTAGTTACGGCTCGGCGCGTCACATCATTCACAAAGTGCTGCAGTACCGACAAAAAAGCTTCACCGGGTGAGTACAAAACAACTCACCCCAGATATCAAAGAATGTCGCGGAATGTTTGTGAACCTCTTTTACGACTCCATGAAGCTGAAGCAGATGGCTTCCTATGACGTACAGTAAATGGAGGCGAATGCTGGGTATAGTACTTCCAGTACAAAGCAAACAGGATAGGAGTGTTGATATTCTTCCTCAGTCAGTGCAGTCATTTGCATGTCCGTTGTGGAACTTTGCCTCCCAAACAGCTCTCCTGTAGGCCTCTCAGTTGTAAGCAAGATGTCCTGCTGCTGGTGCATCATTTGTAGATTATCAACGATGTCTTTCAGCCATCTTCACCTTGGTCTTTCTCTTTTTTTTCAACGATGTCTTTCAGCCATCTTCGCTTTGGTCTTCCTCTCTTTCTTTTCCCCATTATGTAATCCTTCCAAGACAGTCTTTTCTAAATTATCATGACGTTTAATGTGTCCAAAATATTTCAGTTTTTTCTATTTAATTCTCCTCTCCGAAACAAAATACGTTACGACCTGTCGGAAGAATGATATTCACTCTTCTCGGACTACAAAGATCCAATCTTGAATACTGTCACCATGGAAGTATAATGTGATGTGCTTGAAAACCACATGAAATCTTCAGTAACGTCAGAAAGATGTGGTTTGTTCAGTTCTTGTGTTATAATAGCACGATAACGTGCCTCCTCAAACATCTTGTGCAATAACTTAAGAAATTACGGATCTGCATTTCGACAGTTTTCCACATCCTCCATATTCACCTGATCTCGCACCGTGTGATTATCATTTGTCTGGACTCCTCATAGTATTTATTCTACAAACTTAAGGTTTGGACCCCTGAAAGAGAACCTAGATGGAAAGATGTTCAGTACGGCACAATGAAATAAAAGTGGCAGTGATTAATATAAATCAGCAGAAGAACCCAGGTATTAGTGAAACAGTGGCAGTCCCGAGCTTAATGTAACTGGAACTATGTAGAAATGTGATAAGGGCTCACATTTGCACATTTTATGTTGTATTGCGAATCTGACCTTTCATGATTGTAAAATTTTCAGGGTCAAGTCAAACATTTAATAAATAAACATAGATGGATAATATGTATAATAATATATAATAAGTAACTGATATTAAAATAATATATAATAAATGGATATGAAATCTGATGTCGAAACAAAAAAAAAACCAAAAAAAAAACCAAATATATGTATAAATCATAATATATTAATTAAATTATAAAATATAAAACAGTCTAAGTTCACTTAAAAAGAAAATACAATCTGAGGTTCATCTAAAAACAGAAACGAAACATTCTGTTAATATTATTTATTTATTTTATGTGAGAACGACGCAAAAACAAAAATAAAACTTACTGGATAAGTGTATAAAAAAAGCGCCAGGTCGGAATACATTTAAAAAAAAAACCAAACAGATAAACTAAAATAAAATAATAATAATAGTAATAAACTGTTGCCGAGTTTTAAAAAAATCTGTCTTTTACAAGATTTGTATATTCATAAAAATGGCAGGTTGAAATTGTGACGGATAATTTCAGTCTCAAGTCTTTTTTTTTAATAATTTTTTCGGGAACCGCTTCTACTTTCATTAGTTTGTTTGTGTGTGGGTGTGAGTGTGTGCGCGCGCGCGCGGGTGTGTTTGGGGGTGGGGGTGGAGAGTGGTAGTGATGGGTGTATGGGTGAGAGAGGGACGGAGAGATTGCCTGTCTTGGAGGAGGGTGTTGTTAACTCTGGCGTGCTTGTCTTCTCCCGTGAACTGTTCAATATGTCACGAGGAAGCGACGCTGGCCTTTCATGATTGTAAATCTGGATCACGCACAACTCGTGAATGATGTAAACACGAAGGATGCCACTTATTAATGAATATTTTTGGTCGTAATCGTGAGAGAAAGATAATTACTGAAAACAGATGGTGGGGAAAAACCGCCATAAAAAGAAGAATGATGAATTTTGATGAATTTTGTTCTGGAAAGTTTTGATGTAAAACATGATAAGACAAAGGAGGTCAGCTTTATCGAAAAAAAAATAGGGCAATGTACCATTGATAGCAGGTCGTTATATGAAGACTGAACGTTCTGCAACTACACGAAGTTGTAAATCAAGTTTATGTAGGTTATAAAACACACAAACACATTCACACGCTTATGGTCTGTAACTGTGTCTGGAAAGGAGCTGAAAATTTATCTGAATGATATCAGTAGGTCAAAATGTTCACCTCTGATCTGTTGTTTAACACCAAAAAGTGTTTTACGTAACTGAGTGACAGGGTATGGCCCAGAAAGCGATTCACTTAAAGTCAGGGATGCATTTAAAAACTAGGTCAGATAATCCAAAACAACACTGACTCTCATTCACTCATTCATTTGCATGTCCTTTGTGGAACTATGCCTCCTCAACAGCTCTCCTGTAGGCCTCTCGGTTGTGAGCAAGATGTCCTGTTGCTGATGTATCCATTTGCAGATAATCAACGATGTCTTGCAGCCATCTTCGCCTTGGTCTTCTTCTCTTTCCTTTTTCCCATTATGTACCCTTCCAAGACGGTCTTCTCTGGATTATCATAACGTTTAATGTGTCCAAAGTATTTAAATTTTCTCTGTTTAATCCTCTTTACTAGCCAAACTTTTTAAATATTAAGTTCTTGTAGTATGGATGTACGAGTATTTGTTATTTTTTGTGTCCATGATATTTGAAGAACTCTTCTGTAACATTTATGTGTTTCTCGGCTGTTTTGTTAAGAGTGCAGTATCATAGGCGTATGTTGCGATGGGAAAGATGCTTGCCCTTAAAAATCTTATTTAAGAGACTCTGTAGCGCATGAAAGTAAACGGAAATAACAATTAATGCTATGGCACGCGAAAAGCCGGACTTACAAGCACGAGCTCCCATATCTTATAAAATCCGAATTCCGGTTTCTGATTCTGCAGATGATGATTGAAATGATGATATGAGCGGAAATGTCCTCGCTTGTGTCACGGAGTCAGTAACAACCAAATATGTCCATGAAGTGCTTAATGGAATCATCACGTGATTCGGACGTTATCAAAAAATAAAGTGACGTGGGGGCCTGATGACGAGTCCTAGGAACTGAAGAAAGACCTGATATCACTATCGCTATCACTATCATCATCACCGTCACCTTCACCATTATTGCCATTATCACCGTCATCATCACTGTCGCCATTACTGTCACAATCACCGTCACCAATACTGTCACAATCACCGTCACCAATACTATCACAATCGCCGTCACCATTACTATCACAATCACCGTCACCATTACTGTCACAATCACCGTCACCATTACTGTCACAATCACCGTCACCATTATTGTCACAATCACCGTCACCATTACTGTCACAATCACCGTCACCATTACTGTCACAATCACCGTCACCATCATTGTCACCGTCACCATCACTGAGCACAAGTAAGTAAGGCAGGAGATCTGTGCAGGAAAGAGACACGGTAATAATTGTCGCTGCAAATAAAGCGAAAGATAGGAGAGGATCAGTTAAAGCTTGGGTACCCTAACATATAATCCATCCTTGAAGCCCATAAATAACTGCAAAAAGTGCATTCGTACTCAAACCAGGTTTTAAAAAGGCATAAGTAAACGAAGCTCGATGAATTACTTGGAAACATGCCAGCTTTAGGACACGCGTACCTAATTTTGAAAGCGCGTCTCCCCAGGCCTAAACCTGCCCTAGTTAGTTCTCGTGAACGGTGAACATTAAATAGGGTCGTATTGTCTGGTGTAGGATCAGCCGCCTGAATTCCCATGAATATTTAATTTTGAAAGGTATTTACATTTTTAAAAATTTTATTCCAGTGTGGGCTGGTTACAGGCAAGCAAAATGTTTACTCCTTTACAGAAAAGAAGACTCGTGGAAACGCTTGGATTATGTCCTCCGGTGAACTAAGCTGTAGGATATCGGTGCCAGGGCGAAGATCATTTCAGGATCCATTCAGCATTTGTCTAGATTTTAAAGTTACTTATATTTTTACACATAAAAAAAAACAACAAAAAAGAACACAAAGTTCTCAGAACACAAATACTGGGAGACTGTTTTAGATGCTAATACCAAGTGGTAGGGGGAGTGTAGAAGATTGTGGGTAAGTTTTGCTGGGTTCAAGGGTCAGTGACTGGAGAAAAATGAAACATATTGGGAACCGTTAATTGTGTACTTGAAAGTATAATATACTGAGTAATGAAATGACACAACCCCTCCCCCCCCCCCAACCCCCGCCTGAAATATTGAATTATTAACACGAAGGATGTAGCAGGAAAGAGATTCATATAAAGAATGATAATATATTTTACAAGGCTGCTATTGCTGTTCTACCCAGTTTGGAACATCGAGTAAGATATTCTTAGTAACAGTAGCTAAGGTGTTGAAACACAAGCTTTGTATCGATCCGCATGTAAGGTTACCGTGGCTAGCTTGACGACCCGGTGTGGACCAAGAAACAGGATTCCTGAATGGTGGTGCACCAATAGGACCACGACCAGCTCTGGTTAGGCAAACTGAGCATGTTATTTGAAACAGCAAATGAGTATGGAAAGGAGTTTTGTCCATCTCTGACTTGCAGAGCCATGAAAACTGTACCGTCACACAGCCATGTTTGTCCCGGGTCCTTAAACTGTACCGTCACACAGTCAAGATGTTTCCCCCGAGTCCTGACAGCTGTACCGTCACACAGCCATGTTTGTCCCGAGCTCTAACAAATGTACTGTCACATAGCCATGTTTGTCCCGAGCTCTAACAAATGTACTGTCACATAGCCATGTTTGTCCCGAGCTCTAACAAATGTACTGTCACATAGTCATGTTTGTCCCGAGCTCTAACAAATGTACTGTTACATAGCCATGTCTGTCCCGAGCTCTAACAAATGTACTGTCACATAGCCATGTTTGTCCCGAGCTCTAACAAATGTACTGTCACATAGCCATGTTTGTCCCGAGCTCTAACAAATGTACTGTCACATAGCCATGTTTGTCCCGAGCTCTAACAAATGTACTGTCACATACCCATGTTTGTCCCGAGCTCTAACAAATGTACTGTCACATAGTCATGTTTGTCCCGAGCTCTAACAAATGTACCGTCACATAGTCATGTTTGTCCCGAGCTCTAACAAATGTACCGTCACATAGTCATGTTTGTCCCGAGCTCTAACAAATGTACTGTCACATAGCCATGTTTGTCCCGAGCTCTAACAAATGTACCGTCACATAGTCATGTTTCCACCGAGTCCTGACAACTGTACCGTCACAATGTTTCCCCCGTGCCCTGATAACTGTACCGTCACAGTGTTTCCCCTGTGCCCTGACAACTGTACCGTCACAATGTTTCCCCCGTGCCCTGACAGCTGTGCCGTCACACAACTGTGCTTGTCCCCAGCAAGAAATACAAAACAATCCATTCTATACTAACTGAAATACACATGACATAGGATAAAGGTTAAATTCAATTGATTTCACAGATTACATATTGATTACACTTGGCCCACAGTAACACTGAGCAGCGATAGGTTGCAAGGACTAGTCTAATTAAGCTTGGGTGCAGTAACATTGAGTAGTGTATGTGTTGCAAAGACTAGTCTAACTAAACTTGGCTGCAGTAACATTAAGTTGTGTTTGTGTTGCAAAGACTAGTCTAATTAAACTTGGCTGCAGTAACATTAAGTTGTGTCTATGTTGCAAAGACTAGTCTTATTGCGCTTTCGTCTTTTGTCTTCAGATTTAGTTCTCATTTCTTTCTCAGACAATGCTGCACTCTTCAGCAGAGTTGCTTAACTGCAACTTTCTGTTTTGTACTCCAGCTGAACGCAAGGATGGAGTGTGACATCTTCACTGAGAACATATCATGTGTCTTGTCTGAGACACTTTGGAGAAAAGGCTTTTCCCGTTTCCCTTTCCCAGTGTAAACTGTTAACCAGCTCAAGGGATGAACACGGTTCACACTTCTTAAAATCTAGTAGAGTAGCAAGGGATGCCAAAAGTGGGTAGGTTAAAGAATCTTCCCCCTGAGTGCTTTAGAATGTCTTTCTCTGTCATTTGCTTCAAGCTTTACTCTTTAGTTTTAGTATTCACTAAGCTAAATACATGATTTACTTATTTAACTTGTATACTGAAAATATAATGAGGAATGTTAGAGAAGATGTAGACAAAGAATATTACGTTGCCATAACAATTAGAGGTTATGAAATACCAGAGATTAGATATGCTGATGACACAGTATTACTGTCCACAACAGAAAAAGGAATGGAAAAATTAATTATGTCAGTCTGTAAGAATAGTAAAGAGGAAAACCCATTTCTTAATGCGAATAAAACTAAACTGATGACAACTGACAAAACAAACAAGGCATCTGAAATATTTATCAATGAGGAAAAATTGGAAGAAGTGGAGAGTTTTGAATATCTTGAATCTTTATTAACTAATAATGGAGATACAATGAGCAAAATTAAAAGGAGGACATCAATTGCTCTTCAAAAAGTAAAACAACTAAAGAAGCTGTGGAGAGGAACAGACAGAAGTACAAAAATAAGATTTTTAGGGGCATGCGTCTTTCCCATCGCAACATTTGCCCGTGAGACCTAGATACTTAACAAAACAGCTGAGAAACACATAAATGTCATTGAATGTAAATGCTACAGAAGAGTTCTTCATATATCATGGACACCAAACAAAAAAGAATAAATATAATCATACTACAAGAACATAATATTGAAGAAGGCTGGCTAGTAAATAGGACTAAATAGAGAAAACTTAAATATTTTGGACACATTAAACGTCATGAGAATTTAGAGAAGGCCGTCTTGGAAGGGTACATAATGGGAAAAGAGAGGAAGACCAAGGCGAAGATGGTTGCAAGACATCGTTGATAATCTGCAAATGGATGCATCAGCAGCAGGGGATCTTGATCACAACCGAAAGGCCTACAAGAGAACTGTTAAGGAGGCAACGTTCCGCAAGGGACACGGAAATGACTGACTGATTAAAATACATGATTACTTCAAGTGTAGTTTAAAGTCTGATCGGGCATTAAAAAAAATGTACTCCTCGTTTAGCTTTCCTCTTGCGTAGAACAGTAAGCACAATGCACCAACAAGTGAACGAAATACGTTATTTTATTAGGATTAAAAACATAAACAGTGAAGCTGTTGTAAAATGTATACACAGGTAAGATATGTTTTCTACTCACCCGTCAGTGCGTTCCAGGTTGAAGACACTGGCACTAGTAGTCAAGACACGCCCTCTCTTATGTTCGTGCACTTCCTTTACGCTGCGCAGGGTGTAGAGACATTGATTTAGTTGAGGGAGATTCGTCACGGATGGCCAATCATTTACAAGAATATTGCAGGACAAAGTTGGATGTGATGTTCATGTTGAATGGTATTTGGTAGTGCCACTGCTGTGTGAGGTGAATGTTTGGTGACTGTTTATGTCTGATGTGAAAGGTGAATGTTTGGTGACTGTTTATGTCTGATGTGTGAGGTGAATGTTTGGTGACTGTTTATATCTGATGTGAAAGTTGAACGTTTGGTTATTGTTTGGTGACTGTTTATGTCTGATGTGAAAGGTGAAAGTGAATATTTTACATGAGCTTGTGGGGAGGGGGGAGGAATACATGACATGTAAGAGTGAATACTGAATGTAAACGGTATATAAGGTGTATGTATACTACTATATGTTAGTTATATGTAAAATGTTTGTATATTACTGTATATTAGTTATATGTAAGGAGTATGTATACTGTATGTTAGTTATATGTTGTCTAAGGTGTACGTGTTATTGTACGTAATTTGTTATGTTAGCATGTGTGTTTAAAAGTGATGCGAATGTGATGTAGGAGCACGAATGTTGCAAAGTAATGATGATGATGATGATGATGACGATGACGATGATGGATGTGATAAATGATTGTGACTGATGTGAACTGTGAGTGTGACAATAAAAAAGCTTGTCCTGAAATAACCAGGAGGAAGAAGAATGAATGACTCTCTTGTCAGCCTTGTTTGCGCGTAACAATTTATTACTTTTTGTTTTTAACGGAAAATGACATGACTGAAAACCACCGGCATAAAGTAGATGACATTTAAATGCTGTCACGAAATCGTGAAGCAAGTAAGTTGACGAGTTAGTGGCGTCTGTCTGCTGGTGAGATCTTCAGGAACGTGAAATTTCCGAGTATGTGGAGCCATCGTGCAACTCTTACTTCTTGTTTTTGTTTTGTTTTATCTGTTCCATAAAAAGAACTTGAACTGAGTTCATCCTCCGAACAAAGGAAGGCCTGTGGGTTGTTCTCCACACACATTTTACATATCTAAACTGTTTGACCTAGGAAAGACTTCAGTCAACATTTAACACTATATGCTTTTCACTTTCATTCATTCATTCATTCATTTGCATGTTCCTTGAGGAACTTTGCCTCCCAAACAGCACTCCTGTAGGTCTCTCGGTTGTGAGCAAGATGGCCTGCCACTGCTGCATCCATCTGCAGATCGTCAACGACGTCTTGCAACCATCTTCGTTTTGGTCTTCCTCTCTTTCTTGTTTCCATTATGTATCCTTCCAATACGGTCTTATCTAAATTATCATGACGTTTAATGTGTCCAAAATATTTAAGTTTTCTCTCTTTAATCCTCTTTATATTTTCAGTATACAAGTTAAATAAGTAGGGTGACAATATGCACCCCTGACGGATTGCTTGTTTTATGTCAAACTAAGTTGTTGTTTCACCATTTATTCTTACTGCTGCTTGTTGGTCTAGATACAGCAGTGATACTAATTGTATCAGTTGTGTTGGAAATCCCATTTTTTCCATTATTTCCCAAAGTTTTTCACTTTAGATGTGCAAAATTCATATATTTATTACCCATTGATAATTTTCATGCGACTATCACCTAGTAAGGTGATTCATAAGAACCCGCAGTGAATAACTATAATGACCTTTACCTTTTGTCATCTAACTGGTTGTAGTCTGCACCGTAGAGACTGATTTCCATAATATGCAGCATATGTTAGAAAGTTAAGGACGTGTTTAATGCTTCAGATTTTTTGTGTGTAAATGTATGAATTAAAAGAGAAAGACTTTCGTACGCAAAATTTATTTAAATATATTTCTTCTGAGTGAAGATATTATCCAAATAGTAGATAGAAGAAGTCGATTTGAAATTCGTGAGCCCCACAAATTCTTGTATTTTTTCATATATTTGTGAAGGTTTGTGTTTTTACTTTAGTCCAATGGGTATTTGTTTTTTTTTTCATTATTTGTGTATATCCAAAGACTGCTATTGTTTAAGCATGTTTCTGCACGTTTAATAATTATAACAACGTTACTTTTTTCTGATAACAAGTGAGTCTTTTGACTAAAGCTTCGGAATGAGCCAAATAAACAAACATTTCTGAAGACTGTCAGCACAGTCACCTAGCAGAAATGAGATGCATGTAAATGTTGTTATTTAACACAAGGAAAGTCATTCATTCAATGACAGAAATACGTCATTTATGCGAGATGAAACAAGATCAAGAAACTTTGAAATAAAATAGATTATGAAAATTAACGTGCAAGATGCCGGACGTTTTTTTAACGCTCTCGCCGGCATGCAGAAATCAGCGGAATTCCGCTTGATCTGTTACATATCATGTACCGGGAGTTGGGCATAAGGCTAAAAATCTTATCCTGGGACCTATCTAGAGGCAACTCCAGATGGGAAAAAAAGATATCGTTATGGAAACTCGCAGAGAAACCAACCGAGCATCAGGGATGCCAACTCCGAAGAGCTCATTCGTCGGCCCCAAACATGTGACAAGGATTGGATTCTGGAATGTGAGAATGATGGCAGCACCAACAAAAACTACTCAGGTCATCAAAGAAATGGAGAGATACCATCTAGACATACTGGGCATCAGCGAAATGCGATGGCCAGAAGCAGGTAAAAGATCGGCGGAAAACGGTAAGTTAATAATACATTCAGGCAGAAATGACGGTAAAATCCGGGACGGAGTGAGCATTATTATGTCAAATGTAGCTGCAAAGAGCCTTGTAGAATGGGAACCGGTGAACAGTCGTATAATAAGAGCACGATACAACCTACGACACGGAAGAATGACAATAATACTGTGTTATGCACCCACGAATAATCCAGATGATGATGTGAAAGACGACTTCTATCACCAGCTACAACAAATCATCAACAAAGTCCCTAAGCACGACATCCTAATTGCTATGGGGGACTTCAGTGCTAAGGTAGGGAAGGATAATACCGACGTTGAAAAAGTGATGGGGAAAGAAGGAATTGACTTGGTTAATCAGAATGGAGAAAGATTAATTGAAGTATGTCTAACAGAGGGCATGGTCATTGGAGGCACAATATTCCCACACAAAGAGATACATAAAACAACGTGGATATCTCCAGATGATAGAACTAGAAACCAGATAGATCATTTTTGTATTAGAAAGCAATACAGAACATCTCTCATGGATGTAAGGGCTTATAGGGGTGCAGATGTCAACAGTGATCACAACCTGTGCATAGGGAAAATAAAACTAAAATTGAAAAGTCAACACAAGAAATCAGTACACAGAAAGATAAACAGTCACAGCCTACAAGAAGAAAATACTAACATTAATTTCAATCAGGAACTTGCCAATCATTCCAAAACACCCAGTGAAGTAGAGGAGATAGGTATAGATGAGTTATGGAATTCTTACAGCATAGCCATAATCACTGCAGCAAAAGTAAGCTCTGGACTGGAAAAACCAAATAGAAAAGCATGGATATCAGATAAAACATGGAAGTATATACATGAAAGACGAGCAGTCAAATTAGACATGTTGAATGCAAAAACAGATCATGAAAGAGATTTGGCAAAAGCAAAATACAAAGGAATAGACAAGAAAGTAAAAAGTTCAGCTAGAAGGGATAAAAGAGAATACATAGACAATATGGCGAAAAGAGGCAGAAAAAGCAACAAAAACAGGAGACAGCAAAACTTTATATAACATACAAAAGAGGCTAACAAGTACTATTATATCTAAAGAAAGACCAATCCTTAGCAAAACTGGAACACTACTAACATCAAATAAAGACCAAAAGCAAAGAAGGGCTGAACACTTCCAAGAAATACTCAATCGACCACACCCAAAAGAATTGTTAAACCTTGAAACTAACTTACCAGCCCCACAACTAAATGTCAACCTAGATGAAATTAAATGGCATGAAATTGAAACAGCCGTGAATTTAATGGCTAACAACAAAGCTGCAGGTGAAGATGAAATAACAGCCGAAATGCTAAAAGCTATCAATAGTGACAACATGAGACAACTACAGAGAATGTTTAACAAGATTTGGAAAGAAGAAAAGGTCCCTTCTAATTGGAAGAAAGGAATCATTGTTAAAATACCAAAAAAGGGCAACCTTAGTGACTGTAACAACTGGAGAGGAGAAACTTTAATATCAGTTGTGTCAAAAGTATTTTGCAAGGTCATTTTGAGTAGACTCAAAGATATAGTGGATACTGCAATGAGAGAAGAACAAGCAGGATTTAGAAAAAGGAGAAGCTGTCTCGACCAGGTCTTTACTCTCAGAATAATACTTGAAGAACATACTGAAAAGCAGAAACCATTAATACTGAACTTCATAGATTTTAAAAAGGCATTTGATAGCATACACAGAGATTCATTATGGAGAATTTTATGTCTATATGGAATACCATCTAAAATTGTCAACATCATTAAGGACTTCTACAATGGATATGTTTGTGCAGTCAAGACAGAAGAAGGGATGAGTGAATGGTTCCAGATTGAGACAGGTGTGAAACAAGGATGTATAATGTCTCCTTTACTTTTTGGGATTACAATAGACTTCATAATAAAAAAAATGCTGCACATGTAACACAGGTATTGACTGGGTACATGGGACCCAACTAGAAGATCTTGATTTTGCTGATGACATAACTCTTATCAGTAATAATGTGAATTTCATGCAAGAAAAAACAGTGTCTTCACTGACTGGCAAAGTGGGACTTGAAATTAACAAGGACAAAACAAAAATAATGAAAATTCCTCTCAATCAAACTGGAAAAATACACATAGAAGGGACAGATATTGAAGAAGTCAATCAATTTGCATACCTTGGCAGCTACATAGACCAGGATGGTGACACTAGAAAGGAAGTTAGGATCAGAATTGCAAAAGCAGCATCAATCTTCAAGAATCTTGAGAACATATGGAATTCAAAAGTTATAAGCACAAAAACCAAGTTAAGACTATTCAATTCAAATGTAATATCCACCCTCATTTATGCATGCGAAAGCTGGAAAACAACTAAAGAAATAGAAAAGAAATTAGACTCTTTTGAAAACAAATGCCTAAGGAAAATACTCTGCATCAAGTGGAATGAATTCAAGAATAATGCAGAGATAAGACAGATGACTGAACAACAAGAAGTCTCTAGGGTGATCAGGAAAAGGAGATGGACATATGTTGGTCACTTGATGAGAAGAAATGATCAGAGAATCCCAAAACAAGCTATCAAGTGGAACACAACAGGCCGAAGAAAAAGAGGCAGACCGCGTGAAACTCTGAAGAGGACATTATTAAGAGAGGCCAAATTAACAGGCATAAAATCCTTTGATGAGGTTGAAAGACTCGCCGAAGACAGGAAAAATTGGCGAACTACTTTTCGAGCCCTATGTGACGTTTAAAAATATATATGTGACTCACTAAAGGTAAAGAGCAACATAACACATAACAGATATGCTCGAGAATTTTTTGATCGATTTTTTAAAGTGTTGTGAAATAACTGTAACAATCCGTATCTGAATATTTTGTAGGCCGGGTACGGATCATGTGATCACGTGATAATATGTAACATACGGGTCGTGGTCAATTCCTTCTGTGCATTAGTTTAGAAAATATTGTGCACCAAAGAATACTCGATAATAAAAGCACAAACTGTATGACATTATCCCCGAGTGAAGACGGGAACCATCCTACTAAACAGTGACAAAGAAGAAGCGTATGAACAGAAAAGCATGGACTTAGGCAGAAAAACAGGAATTTGATTCGCCGCGTCCTAGTAAACTGAAACACCTAATAGATGAACGCACAGTAAACTTAACACGGTACTGCAAAGCTTGGAAAGTCCACATAAAGGGAGAACTTTACATTACTTTACTGGGCATATATTTACAAAAGGAGAGGGCATACATTTCCTCGGCCTGCGGACATCAGCAGTTTAATTCTGCTATTTTCCGCGGAACGACGACAAATCTGAAAGAATTTAGTCGCAGGGAGAGTTTTCAGGGAAGAAGATAGGGGTTGTAAAGTGAGCTTGAGGAGATATAGATAGATAGATAGATAGATAGATAGATAGATAGATAGATAGATAGATAGATAGATAGATAGATAGATAGATAGATAGATAGATAGGCAGGCAGACAGAGCACAGGATTAAGAATTGAGCGAGAGATGAACATATAAATAACAAAAGTACTCCTTGGTCACTATAAAGACGTAGCTGATCTGAGCTAAGCAGGGAGGCGGGATGTCATCAGTTACAGAAATCTGACTAATTATACGATATAACTACAGGTAGTCCTTGCTTTCCAGCGGTCCGTCTAAAAGCGAAGTGAATATAACGCGAATTTCATGGCAGTGAATATACAATATTTTACTGTCAAAGGATAAGCAGGTTTTAAAAAAAGAACTGTACACATAATTTAAATTGGCTAGTTTTATATTAAATAAACTATATGTTAAAAAAATTGTACATTTGCAATAAATAGTCAAGGGCCGATTATTGGACCCCCCCCCCCCCCCCCAAACCGAATTATCGTTAAATGGGACATCGGAAGGCCAGGAATATGTACTTCATACCAGAAATACTTATATATGAGAATTTAGATTCGTCCTTTGGACTTGGTATTTCAAAATAATACTTTGAACTACGTGGTACTCTTAAATACCATATATCAACGCCTGTATTGATCTGTTTCTATAGAAATGGAAATGAGTGAAGTGAATAGTCTGAAACAGGGATGTTTATCGATTGTAAGCTGTCCGTGTTCTGTCTGGTTTATACCAGGGAACAAGACTGATTTGATTGGATTATCGATTACATCACAAGCTCGTTAATATTTACTTTGATAGGCACTTTTCATTTTTCGTTTGCTTACATCTTCAAGTATAATAATGTATTCTGTACTTTCAACAAAATCAATGACCCTTTTATGATCTTGCATGTCTCCATATACTTGATTAGAGAGAGAGAGAGAGAGAGAGAGAGAGAGAGAGCTACTTCCTGCACGAACGAATGAAAACAAGGAGATCGTCTGTCATCACAGTGGAACGACACTGCCAGATTAGTTACTTTTTTGTTTTTGAAAACTGATATACATTTATGGCTAGTCTCATTAAAGTGATCAGAAACTGGTTTAGATACGCCAAGAGAGATGTGCTAAGTATTCGTTTGAATGTGATTTCTTGTCTGAAATCAACAGGGGGCGTCACTCAGATAGATCTCGTCAGTTCCCTCGAACTCATTGTTAAAATTATAACAATGTTTTAACAGTTATGTATGATAAAAAATATTATTATTATTATTATTATTATCAAATACTGTACAGGACATGATGAATCATACAACAAATTAATGTTTGTGTTTATCATTATTTATTTAGCTGTCGTGCCAACGTTGGTGAGCATGCATCTCTGTAAATCTCGATCCCTTGATATTTTCCACCAGCTCAGTTTGGTTTGATTGTGGCATCACTTTAATCTATTGTCCCTTTTTTCTTCTTTTGGCTTTCTCCTACCTCTCTTTCCTGATGTTATGATGTTTTCAAGCCCTCCCCTTCTCAGTTCAGTGTATACATATTTATGTAGGAAAATAAACAGAACCGGTTGTTAATTATTTTGAATGACACTAGTGAAGCCACTTATACACACACATACACACACACACACACACGCACGCACGCGCACGCACGCACGCGCACGCACATATGTCACAGACATAAACATAAGAACTATGCAAACATAACCACACAGTTTACAGTTCCAGGTAGATTCTCAACCATTTTGCTACCTATTGGTGTTTCCTATGTGCCTGTATCTACTGTTATCACTGAGTTTTGACAGAATAGATAGGACTTTTGCCAAGTGTTGTTTTTAGTTTCTTCAGTTATCCATTTTCTTCTCATTCACAACCGATATTACACTTTGTACATCTGTAAGCATTACATTTTGTGCATATGTAAGCACTGCACTGTGTACACTTCTAAGAACTACACTTTGCGCACATGTAGGGACTATACTTTGTAGTCTGTAAGTACTGCACTTTATTCTTATGTAAGCAGTACACTTGAAAACAAATGCCTAAGGAAAATACTCGATATAAAGTGGAACGAATTCAAGAACAATGCAGAGACAAGACAGATGAGCAAACAACAACCTGTCTCATGGGTGATCAGAAAAAGATGGACATATGTCGGTTACGTGTTGAGAAGAAACAGTCGGAGAATCCCAAAAACAAGCTATCACGTGGAACACAACAGGCCGAAGAAAAATAGGTCGACTGATTCTCTAAAGAGGACATTGTTAAGAGAGGCCAGTTTAGTGGGCATAATATCCCTTGATGAGTTCGAAAAGCTCGCCGAAAACAGGAAATCTTAGCGAACTACCATGCGAGCCCAATTGTGACGTTTAAAGGCACGGGAATGATGTAAAGTGTAAGAAGACACTTAGTACATACCAGATGTAGTAAATATTACATTTCGTTTATCTGTAAACAGTGCACTTCTGAATCATCCCTTAGCTCTATGTCAGTATTTTCCTCTGAGTTGACGATATCAGCATCCAGACTAAAGTTGTTAGAGGGCTGATGTGTTGCTATAGTAACGTTTACATAAATGATTACTCCTCCATTATTTACAGCAGCATCTGTTGCCGAGCTAGCCATGTACGTACGTGTATTTCCATCAGTTCTTCCAGTGCTAGTTTCTTTCGTCCAGAGCAGCATATTTCTGCATTACAAGCTCAGAATTTAATTTAAAATTGTCTAGACTGTGGTGTAGAGAATGTAGTAGTAGAAATTGTAAATTTTCAGACCCACGTGGCTTGATTGAAAGGATCTATTGTTTTATTTTTGCTCCAGCAGCAAAATGTGTTAGAAGGGTAGCTGGTGATACTGCTTCTCAGCTTTTTGCTAGTACTAGCTGTAATATCACAATAAGTAATGCTGGAGATTGTGTAATTTAAAAAAATTAAATGTTGTAGAATGCTTCAAATTTAAAAAAAAACAAAAACCAAAACACAATGGCCTGTTTTCTGGTAAATATTAGTCAACGACCGCCCACTTGTTTTCATGTAAATATTACCCACCCACTTGGTGTTTTTAGTTTGCTGTAAATGCATAATTAGTGTATATTTTCATGTAAATTTTGGAAGATATGTTAAAGAACAGATGTTTGTGTACATTTTTATTCATTATGGAATTATATAAACAACTACAGTGGATTAACTTGATGGGTAAGTGACAAAAAATTTATTTTATTACTTCATTTTCCATTCTTTCTTCTCAGTTCTTAGCTCTTTTTTGTTGTTGTATACTAACAAAATGTTAAAAATTTTATCTGAAAAACAAAATACATTTTTTCTTCTTCAAAATAAGGTAGAATACTTCATACTACAGATCAGATTATGCCTTTGTCATTCTTTTAAATGTGACAACCATCACATTTCACACTGTGAAATTTACCCCCCTTGGTCTTTTGAGGGAAACACCCCCAGTATACAAAGAGTTAATTTTTGTCAAGTTATGTCATTGTTACAGATTTCCTTGTCTTTGTCTTGTCTCCTATCTCATATTCCTTTCGGTGTTGAGGGGACAGATAGACATCATGACTGAGCTAGGCGATTTGCTTAATATAACGGGATATTTAATGCTTCTGTAATTTCCTCTCTCCATCTCCTGCGTGGGCGGCCTCTTCCTCTGTTACCTACAAATCTTAGTGTGAATGTTGTCTGTGATATACTGTCTGGTGGTAACCGTGTAACATGGCCAAACGATTTGACTTGCTATTTCTGGATATAGTGCAATGCTGATGTTACTTCAGCCCTAATGGTGTCATTTCTTATTTGGTCTCTCCTTGTCGCATTTAGTATTCTCCTTAAACATCTCATTTATAGATTTAAGATATTCTTATCCTTTTTTTTCACTTTCAGTTCTTTCTTCAAATTGTGTAAGCTGTAGTATCAGCATGTTTCCCATGTTCGGAACCTGTGCAGTGAATCATTTGTGTGTCTGAATTTATCTAAAGTTTCCTTTTATGATGATAATGACGATGATTATTTTGATGATGACCATCATCATGATAATGATCACAATGATGATGATATGGTCACAGAATATACGTGTCCTATTTTCTGTTTTGAACTGTGGCATATAGCAGTTAAGGAAATGAACTTAAGAATCAGACTTCTCTTTAGATTCAACCAGCTTTGACATTTCTGCTTTTGCTAAAACATCAGGTAGTCGTGTGGGGCACTCTGTAATTAATCAGTTGGGAAGATATTCATAATCTCAGCTTATATATCTGGTAATTTTAAAACATGTTGAAATTTACATGGAGTATATGTACATATTTTATTATGACGGCAAACAAAATAGCGGGCTGGTACTGAACGTTGACTTTCGTGTCACGTGGTAAGTGGAATGAGGCAAATGCCACGCCCTAGAAATAAACGCTCCGTGGTAGGGGAGGTTATCGAATGTTAATTTTTTTTGCCGAATGATTTTCCAGAGTTACGTCCTGTATTTCACATTTTGACCAGTGTCTACATAAGGTGTACCGAGGAACGCTTAGTTATTTTACAAATTTGTAGAAACATATGCAATATTTTTTTCTAGCTATTATTTACACGCTTCTGTCGACCTTCTACAAAACTTTGCCTAGCTACACGTAACCTCTGTCTCAATCAACCAAGTGCCGTGCCGTGTGGCGTAGGCGATCATTTCTCTCCACAATTCTCTGCCTTTAGACTTGATTACGAGATCCGATGGTGACTTTCTTCCTAGCCACACTGACAGCCCATCCAGTAACTTCTCTCTTTCTCTTTCTCTGTCTCTTATTCTCTCAATTTTTCCAGTTGCCACAATGTGTTCCAATTTTCCTCTTCTCAGAAAATGTCCTAGAAATCCCGCTTGTCTGCCTCTGATCTGTGCTATAATTTGCCTTTTAACTCCAGCCTCTCTTAAGACTTCTTCGTTGGTTTTCTTAGCTGTCCATGGTACCTTCAACGTCCTTCTTATTTCCATGGCCTCCATTTCTCGCTGTACGCTCTTATTCATGGATCACGCTTCACGTCCATAAAACAAAATTGGCTCGATGTAACATTTAAGTACTTGGAATCTTGTTTCCATTTATACGGATCTGCTGCACAAGATGTTTCTCATTTTCTGGAATGCTGACTTGGCCTGAGCACGTCTGCTTTTTATTTCGTTGTGATATTTCCCATCAGCTGTTATAATTGTTCCTAAGTCTTAATCTATCAACTTGTTTCAGTTCTGTGCCATCGATGGTAATGCTACATTTTGGTGGTATTCTTTTCTTTGAGATGACAATCACTTCAGTCTTCTTTTTATTCAGACTGAGACTTTTACTTTCACGAACCACGATGTCCAGAAGAGCCTGTAGCTCCCCTTCACTTTTAGCAATCAGAACTGTGTCGTCTGCATATCTTAAGTTGTTAAGGTTTTACCCGCCAATTGATATTCCTGGCAAGCTCTCTATATTTCTCATTATGTTTTCGCTGTACAAGGAAAAGAGGTCAGGAGATAGAACACATCCTTGTCTCACTCCAAATTTTAAGACTTGGAATGCTCCTATTTGGTCCTCATCCTTCATTGCTGCTGATTGCTGCCAATATGTTTTTGATGAGTTTCAGATCTTTCCCATCTATGTTGATGTCTTCCAGCATTCTTATAATTTCTGTGTGTCTCACTTTATCGAATGCTTTACAATAGTCTATGAAGCATAAGTATAGGTCTGTCTTTACTTCTTTTGATCTTTCCATCAATGTTCTCAATATATGTATGTTCTCAGTAAAATGTTGTGCCTTTTCCGTCAACGAAGCCACACTGCTCTTCAGTGATTTCTGGTTTTATTTTGCCCCTGACTCTTCTCATGACAATACGAAGCAGGATTTTGGTAACATGGCTCATAAGACTAATGATTCGATGGTCTTCACATTCAACTGCACCTTGTTTCTTTGGTAAGGCAATAAAAACTGATTGCAAAAGGTCTGATGGAACGAAGTTACTGTTATAGATGTCATTCAGAAATCTGGTAATTATTTCTATGCCAAGCTCTCCTAATGCTCCCAGTTCTTCCTCGGTGATTGTACCTCTGTCTAGCTTCACATAAACTCTGTCTACACACAAACTCTGTGTACACATAAACTCTATCTACACACAAACTCTTGTCTATCTACACATAAACTTTTTTCATCTACACATAAACTCTGTCTACCTGAGCACAAACTTTGTCTAACTATGGTGCAAACACGTGTTTTAATTAAAAAAGATAAATACATTCCCATATCAGTTCAAAATACTCTGACTTTCTATCATTTCTACCAATTTCCCTCCTTGTATAACATTCTATATATAATGGTTCTGGAAGAATTTAACTCGCTCAGTTTTGTAAAAAAAAATGTTGTATCAATAGTTTAATAGTTCTAACGTTAATGAAAGTCGTTTATTGTTGGAAACTTAGGATATTCCGTGAATAAGTTTTTCTGTCCCACTTATTCCTCTGTTTCATTCTATTCTCAATGGCTACATCTCAAGATCTGTCATTTTCGTCTGCAGACGCGCTGCCCTTTCATGCAGTTTGATGTAATTCACAGGTGTTATGTTTCTATGCTGTTGTTAATGTTATGATGTTCTTACGATAATTTTATATATTGTATAAATGTGTTTGTCATCTACTAGTTAGGTTCCTTTTTTGGTTATAATCTTTTGGGTGATTGATGACCTCTGCTGATCTGCGAAGTTGTTCTGCCCAAAGGTCAGGATAGCACGTGACTTTTTTTACATCCGTCTTCTTCCACTGGGGAGTCTTTTCTGTACATGCAGACTTGTGTCACAAGAAACCGATTCTGTGGCGATCTTGTCACATGTGTCACGTCCTATAAGATATTGTGGCGATCTTGTCACATGTGTCACGTCCTATTCGATATTGTGGCGATCTTGTCACATGTGTCACGTCCTATACGATAATGTGGCGATCTTGTCACATGTGTCACGTCCTATAAGATAATGTGGCTATCTTGTCACATGTGTCACGTCCTATAAGATATTGTGGCGATCTTGTCATTTGCGTCACGTCAGATAGGATATTGTGATGATATTATCACATGCATCACTTCGGATGGAATATTATGATGATCTTGTCACATGTGTCACGTCGAATAGGATATTGCGACGATATTATCACATCCATCACGTGGGGAAGGATATCGTGACGATCTTGTCACATACGTAACATCAGATATGGTATTGCTGCATTGGTTTCTTTGAAGACTCAGACTAGGTCATAAAGTGGGTGTCTCAGCAGACTCCACTACCGAGGAATGAATTAATGAACGAATGATCTTTATTTTTAAAAGGTAAAGAAATTGTGCACGCAGGCCCGTCTTCAGAAATCTGAAATTTAAAAATTTTTTAAATCTTAATTTTATACTGCATGTTGGTATTCTACCAACATTCTGCCCTTCATCACTCCACCTTTCATTCCTCCCACACACTAGATTTAATACAAGTATACAAGTTACATTAGGGAAAAAAATTATCAAATTAGTGTAAGATTCAAAGTAAAAGCGAAGAAGTAATTAACCTAATAAAATAGCTCTCACACACGCATACACGCACGCACACATACATACTTCCAGCCCTGTTCTTGAGAATCTATGAAGAAGTCCAACAGCCGTGGAACTCCGTCAAGGAGGATAACATGTTTTCTCCTGGTTTCTATAATCGGCATTATTTCTATAATGTATAGTTTCTATAGTTGGCATAGTTTCACACATTTGAGTGAAACGTGTGCAATTAGTGAATGTTGAATTTCACAGTCTGCTGCATCGGATACTCTAGATTAGTTGCAGTTTCTGCAGACTAGAAAAAGGAACTTTCATTCAAGTGGCAAGAAGCATTTCAATGGCATGAACTGAAGTAGTTCAGCTATTTCCGGTCTCTAAGTGTGCGCACCAGTGATGCCCCTTTCAGTTTTGTCACCTGCATTGTCACTTGACTTTTTACAAAGCAGGGAAAAAATAGAGTTATTTCTAATTTTGTCTCTGCTAGAGTTAGCAACAAGAATCGTGTTTATAGCTCTTATGAATAGTACATAGGATGTTTTCTGGTTGTTCAACTGAATAACCAATTCTTGTCTTCACTTCCGTTGCTAAGTCAACAAAATCTCCTTTTTTTTCCTTCGTTTCTTATAAATTCACCGAAGTGGAATTCACTTATGTTTTGTTTAAGTATTTTTTTATACTTGGCTTATTTCTTTGAATGATATTTGTTTTATTTTATTTTAATCCGGTAGTAACGGGTTCAAGTCTCAGCGGTGGGGAATTTTTTTCTGGTACTGCCGTACCTAAAAGGCCCACCCAGCCTCTAAAAGTGTGTACCAGGGAAATCTGGGAAAAGTTAGTCGATGGATCGTCCTCATTGCACATCGGTGTGTAGTCCATCTGATGATCCCATCTTCAGTATTGCCACCAGTGTTTGCCGGCTGACGCTACCAGTTTGTGTTGATTAGCCAGTTTCTTCTTTGCTTCCCACTGTAGAGCTCTTGTCTGGCAACTCCACGTCTGACGTTATGTTCCAGCAGTCTGTTCATGGTTGCATATTCGGGACTGTTACTTGAATCTGGCAAAGTACATGCGACCAGACGTTATACTAACTACATCAAACATTCGCTCCCCGCTGGTCTTATAAATACAGGCCTAACACCGTATCCCCAGCAGGCCCTTAATCTTACGGAAACGGGGATTTTACTCTTTGTTTAAAAAAAACCAAACTTTTGGTCTTAACCTTACACATACGCGTGAATGGCCTCATAAATGTTATCAGTCCTGTCAAGTTATTTTATTGTTTCCTAAACCTGTTAAATTTACTCTCACAGAGATGTTTTACACATGGAAATATAATGTAAATGTCAGATTTCAATAAACCATGCCATACTATAAACTGGGATAAACCCTTCGTGTGAATGTCTTTCGTTTGGAATACCGTAGTGCGTGCGCAGCAGTGCCATGTATAAAAATTTTAAAAAAGTGATATTCTCAGAATAAGCATTAGGCTATCTCTGTGTGTATAAAGCAAAGCTGCCTCTAGTGTTTTCTCATTTGCTAGATTCATTAAACTTACTTCCTTGTGTGTCTAAAGAAAATAATAATTAATAATAATAATAAACATGGTATTTGTGTGCCATAGAGATGCAAAGGTTTAGCGTCTTTTACACTTTTACGTCACAGCCTTGTGTGGCACGGAGATCAGACACTTGACTTGGCTGTCTTGTCCTGCCCTGCCAAACCCACGTTATTATTATCTCCAAGATGGATCTGTTCAATGAGAACTAATATGGTGTATATGATCAGCTTGGTACAAAAGTAGAAAAACATTGCAGGCGTGAAAATAAAAAAATAGTAGAAAAAAACGTTGTAGATATGAGAGAAAAAAAAATAGAAGAAAAAAAAACTTTGCATTTGTGAAACAAAAGTAGAAGAAAAAACATTGTAGATATGAGAGGGAGAAAAAGAAGAATAAAAACATTGTAGACGTGAAAGAAAAACTGGAGTCCGTGTTCGAATCCCAGGTCATTATCTTGTGATTTTTCTTTCTCTCACGTCTCCATATAGTGCTTTGTCTACAATTTTTTTCGAGGTCTAATCCTACAAAATTGTGTTCTCTTACTTTACCGTATGAAAGCCTCGTTGTTTCTTGTTTATAAAAAATTGTTTCTGAAAACAATAGTAGATAAAACATTGTAGATGTGAAAGGAAAAAATAGAAGAAAAAAACATTGTAGAGGTGAAAGAAAAAATAGTAGATAACACTTTGTAGGTGTGAGAGAAAAGAAATGGTAGATAAAAGTGTGTAGATGTGAGAGAAAAAAATAAAAAAACAACATTGTAAATATGAGAGAAAAAAAATAGAAGAAAAAAGCATTGTAGACGTGGAAGAAAAAAATAGTAGATAAAACATTGTAGTTGTGAGTGAAAAAATAGCATATAAAACATTACAGAAGTGAGAGAAAAAATAGTAGATAAAACATTGTAGATGTGAGAGAAACAAAATAGTAGATAAAACATTGTAGTTGTGAGAGGTAAAAAATAGTAGACAAAACATTGTAGATGTGAGAGAGAGAGAAAAAAAATAAAAGAACAAATGGGGTAGTATAAAGATTATGCAACAAATGTAACTCAAATAAATCTACATTGTTAATAAACACAACTATTATGATGCAGAAATACAGATCATACGTTTTTTTTCAGTAAAAACTGACCACTGACATTGCAAACAACGTTGCCTTCATTTAGTCCTAGATGGGCATCGATGAAAGCTGTGTTTTTCTTTAGATGTTTTCTTCAAAGCACTACAAGAATACTATTGAAAGTTTGCAGATCATCAGCGGCAAGTTAGACTTTAGTTTCTTTTCGGTACTTCCTGAAGTACAAGGCAATTTACTCCAACAAAGCGACAAGCACATTTAACAACTGCAAAGAAAAAAAGATTAGATATGAGCAAATGACTGAAGCTGCAAAATAGTTTCCAGCAATCTTTAAAGGGGTAAAATTTGTACTCTCTCTTTCTCTCTCAACATCCCACCCCTTCCCGGTCTGTCTGTCTGATAGGTCATTGATAAACATGGCTGACGCATTCCGCTGTGTTCTTTGGAAAGTTAGCGCCGTATTCCTGTCATCATCATCATCATCATGTGCCGTCTTCAGAATGAAAGTTGATGGCAGTGAATCTCCGAATTCTCCCCTCCCATGCCTTGATGGTGCACTCAGCCGGGCTGTGTCGTGTCCACTCTCGTATGTTATCTTCCCGTCTACATTTCTGTCTACCTCTCGCTCTTTTTCCCCTTCTACCTTTCCTTCTAGTACGGTCTTCAGTATAATGTTGTGTCTTTTGATATCACCAAAATAGTTTGTTTTCTTGATCATTATTTCTTTGAGAAGTTCCCGTTGCACTTGGAACTGTTCTAAAACTTGTGCATTTTTCATTTTCATTATCCATCCATGGTAAAGCCATTTTGGACACGAATGCATTGTTAAATACTTTACCCAGTTGACTCGAGTGAAGTTCCAAAAAACCGAGCCACAGTTAACATCCTGTTTTCTGATTCTGTTAGAAAATATTTTCATCGTCAAGGTAAAGGACGTGCATTTATAAGCTTTCTCCGGTTATATTTCTTAAGCTGGTGCGGTCTTACATGCTCAGTTAATCAAAATAGTTGGTTTCCCTGCCTGGTTAAAAAAAAAATGAAGCACATGGAAACCTCATTTGACTGTGGTCTCATTCTCTCTCTCTCTCTCTCTCTCTCTCTCTCTCTCTCTCTCTGGTTTTATAGAAAAAAAGTTCTAATTTCCAGTTTGGCTAGTACCTGATTTCACACGTGTCAAAATTTCTGTGATAAGTTATGTGACAAGATAAGACCTTCATAACTTCTGAAAGAAAGCCTTGAAAGGTGCAGTAATTGTCAGATAATGTAAACAGTGACTATATTTCCCATGTGTTCTGCAATTATATATATATTATATATATATATATATATATATATATATATATATATATATATACATGATTGCTCATTGCAGGAGTGATAAATAATTGGTCGGTCACATAAAAAGATGTCGCATGTATTTTCTTGCCTCTAGATCCAGGCCCGTTACGCTTTAGTTGAAAAAAAAAACTGTCTGACACAAAAATATACTTATCTATTTATCTGTAAAGTTGTTGTTTAGTTGTTTCGCTGTTCGTGGACTTGAGTGATGATAGTCAAGGTTAGTCTGTCCTCTTACAAGGTCGATATTTCAAAAGATCATGCTTAATAAGTTGCTGATGGGTCTTTAAAAAAAAAATCTTGGCTCTTTTTCCGCCGCAGTTCCTTGCAAGAGTGGAGATTAGTTCTGCATGGCATCCTGTGGCGTTTGGTTCTGGTTTTGTCACTGATACTGTCCTCAGATTATATTTGCTGTGCGTCTTCATGCGTTGAAGGAAATAAAGGGTTTTATGTTGTGAATGTTTGTCAGTACGTGTAAATGTGAGAAATTTAGCACGCGTAACTGTGCATGGTGTACGTGGTCTGCTTGAATACAGAAATATGTTGAAACAAAGCATATAACAAACTGGCATAATGAAAATTTCATGACAGTGAAGATAGACGCTTTTGTTTAATCGTTTTTCCTGTTTAATCTTCTTTCTATCAGCTTCTGCTTCACACATTCTCCAGTCTCTTAGATTTAGTGGCATTGTCTCCCTCCGCAACAACTTCATCTGTTAGAATGTACAAGATCCTCTGCAGTTGAAATATGAATCAATCCATTAACGATGGATTCCCGTCCACTATGCCTTTTAACATCTTACAGGACAGCAACTAACACGTTCTACTTCTCATGGTCTGCTGCATAACTTGTGTATGCTGTCAGGCTTTTGTTTTGTTTTGTTTAGTCGGTCTCTCTTTGTCCTTTCTTCACTGCTACATTACACGAACGCCTGTGCAATGGCCTTGAGGTCATTTTAGAGTGTCTTACCAAATTCCAGCGGTTTTTTAAAATTATTGTTAATTCTCATACAACTTTTCTAGTTTTCAGCAAGTAGGTCTCTGTTATTTACCATTTGTGGTCAGAAAACGTTGGAAATCTTTCTTGTTAAAGGCAGGTTCCATGGTATGAATACATCTAGGTTCAGGAAATCCATATAAGGGTTATGGGTATGAATACATCTAGGTTCAGGGAATCCATATAACGGTTCTGGGTATGAATACATCTAGGTTCAGAGAATCCATATAAGGGCTCTGGGTATGAATACATCTAGGTTCAGGAAATCCATATAAGGGTTCTGGGTATGAATACATCTAGGTTCAGGGAATCCATAAAACTGTTCTGGGTATAAATACATCTAGGTTCAGGGAATCCATAAAACTATCCTGGGTATAAATACATCTAGGTTCAGGTAATCCATGTAAGGGTTCTGGGTATAAATACATCTAGGTTCAGGAAATCCATATAAGGGTTCTGGGTATGAATACATCTAGGTTCAGGGAATCCATAAAACTGTTCTGGGTATAAATACATCTAGGTTCAGGGAATCCATATAAGGGTTCTGGGTATAAATACATCTAGATTCAGGAAATCCATATAACGGTTCTGGGTATAAATACATCTAGATTCAGGAAATCCATATAACGGTTCTGGGTATGAATATATCTGCGTCTAAGGAATGGTCCATGTACGAGCTAGTGCTGAAAAAGTCAGTCATAGTAACAATACCTCCCCTCCCCCAAATTAAGCTAGAATCAACAATCTGTGACGCATTGCTTAACATGTTTAAAAATTAATGGTATAATCCACTTCTGGTATTTTATAAGTGGGGGATTTAGGAAATGAATATTTACTAGGTTCACCTAAAACTGGCCTGTGTACATCCATTGGTCTATCGGTTGCTCGATCACAAAATATTTGGAGGGTAAACTCACCTCACTAATATGACAAGCATGGAAGCTATGCCGGTATCAGATAAGCATTGGTACATCCTAAACAATCCGATATTTTGAATGTATCTTTGAGCATATTAATGGTACTTGTGCATAAAACATCCACACACAAATACCATTAAGCTGTTGCCGGTCAAACAGGAAAAACTATCTTGAAATAAGAAAATGCATAATTCAAAGACTAAAGTTTCGTTAGCTAATAATGTTGAATATAGTCCCGTTTATTAAAATGTATATGGTAGTGACAGAAGAAGAAGAAGAAGAAGTTTCACCATCATATGTTTTTTATACTACCAAAATACGTGAAGGTATCTGTTTCTGTTTGGTTTTGGCTGTCAATTTGATCTTTTTGATTTTGTATGTTCACGATTGCAATGTCCGATATTAAAAATGCTTTCTTTGTGATTACGTTCTTTATAAGCAGACATTGTACGTGTTTATAAAGCAGACACTGTACACTTATAAGGAGATTGTTATTAGTACTACTATGCGCTCATCAAATAGCATTAATTATGTTTACTGTAAGTGAATCTCAATACAGCTTACTTTGGTGATGATCCAGCTTTCAGCTTTCAAAAGATTTTTACAACATACCATCAATATCGTTGTTATATGCCCAGACCATGTATTAGTGATAAAAATCAACTGTAGTCGGATTTCCGGTTCCAAAATGGTGGAAGGGAGAATACGACCGTTGATGACTGCGGCTTTGTTTGCCTTTCTCTACGCTTTGTCTGGGCCAGTTTCGTTGTGTTGTGGGTTGGGAGTCCGGTTTGGAACTCTAGCAGTAAGTGCCCCGGGCGTCACTGTGACCTGTGACTTTCAGTGGTACATGGGTTTCCCTGACAGTGATCGGTCATTGATAAACATGGCTGACGCATTCCGCTGTGTTCTTTGGAAAGTTAGCGCCGTATAACTGTTTGGAGTCGGCTGTGAGTGCCTCAATACTGAGGACATTTGTGGAGATGTATGCATTCATCGTCCACGGATCACTTTTCATCATTATGGAACAGCATTCATCGTCCACGGATCACATTTCGTTTTTCTGGGACGGCATTCATCGTCCACGGATCACCTTTCGTCATTGTGGGACGGCATTCATCGTCCACGGATCACTTTTCGTCAGTGTGGGACGGCATTCATCGTCCACGGATCACTTTTCGTCAGTGTGGGACGGCATTCATCGTCCACGGATCACTTTTCGTCAGTGTGGGACGGCATTCATCGTCCACGGATCACTTTTCGTCAGTGTGGGACGGCATTCATCGTCCACGGATCACTTTTCGTTTTTGTGGGACAGATTTTTGCACATCCCAGGAAATATCACTAGCATGGCGGAGCAATTATGGGATACTCTTGTTTGCTGTGAGGCCGAAACTGTGCTGGTTTCCGAACTTGAACTGTATTGGACCCTAATTTAGGCACTAATTAAATGATTTTGTTTTCTTCTTCAGATTTGACTGAAGTCTAGTTTCCAACATCGTAATTTCCAAAAATGGAGTGTCAGAATGGATTTAGATATTGAAATTTCAACAGAAATTATGTCTATGAATAATAGGACTATGTTTTTTATTTTAATAATTAGATTTGAAATCATGAATTAGTTTGATTTCCTTAAAAATTTAATTGTTATTTTAAAGTATTATTTTAATTATTTATTTTATGTCTTTCATTTCTTCTCGCGACATACCTTTAAACCCCCTCCCCCACAACCTCCCGTGCCTGGTGGAAATATTGATTCTAGTCGTGACCCGAGGCTAAAATCCCCCAGGTTTAGGCTATCACGCAGGTAATTCTTCACGCTTGACTCAGTTCCCGAGATCCCGACAAGCTCTCAACAAGCAGGACAAACCAACATCCGGGTCGGAGTGGCGCCGGATGGAGGCTAGTGTGCTGAAAAGTCGTCCTGTCTGGCCCAAAAGCCGGACGTCTGGTGTCCCAAAATTGATCTTACAACCAGTATTTTGTTCTCTCTGTAGCACGATGAACCTTTACCGTTGATCATTCTTGTCTGTGTTATCTTGATATATATATATATATATATATATATATATATATATATATATTATATCCTTCCCGTGCTGTTAAACGTCACTTAGGGCTCTCAGAGTAGTTCGCCAATTTTTACTGTCTTCGGCGAGTCTTTCAACCTTATGAAAGGATTTTATGCCTGTTAATTTGGCCTCTCTTAACAATGTCCTCTTCAGATTTTCACGCGGTCCGCCTCTTTTTCTTCGGCCTGTTGTGTTCCACTTGATAGCTTGTTTTGGGATTCTCTGATCGTTTCTTCTCATCAAGTGACCAATATATGTCCATCTCCTTTTCCTGATCACCCATGAGATTGGTTGCTGTTGAGTCATCTGCTTATCTCTGTATTGTTCTTGAATTCGTTCCACTTGATGCCGAGTATTTTCCTTATATATATATATATATATATATATATATATATATATATATATCTGTGTGTGTGTGTGTGTGTGTGTGTGTGTGTGTGCGTGTGTGCGTGTGTGTGTGTGTGTGTGTGTGTGTGTGTGTGTGTTTGACTGACAAAGATGAAACTCGAAACGTAAAACTTAAAAAAAATTAGAGTGTAGTTATGTTGTCCATGTGTGTGTGGTGAATAAGAGTGACTGTCCGTTCTACGTGACCGTTCTCCCTCACCCCCTCACCTTTCCTGTCTTGGGATTGTAATTTCTGCTGCACAAGTTGGAAGATCAAAATTAACAAACATATGTTTGCTCACTTAATTGCGGTTTAAACACACGGTAGTAAACTCTTCCGTTTTATTCGGTTTTTGTTGCATGCAGGCCGTTAAAAACTGAAGTCTCCATTATCTAGAACTTTCCAGTAAGCCTGGCCCCAGCATTAATGCAGAGGTTTTCAAACTGTGCTTTACGGAGTCATGGCTATCAAAGACACAGCTAGGATAATTCAAAATAGTTTCTATGTGTTTTTCACAATATTAAAAAAAAAAAAATCAGTATTTACAATTGTCAGCTTCTTTAAAAAATGATGCTTTTGCATGGAAGCAGAAAAGACGAACAGCGCATGGCTCATGCGGTTTTGGTATATGACAATTTTGTGTATGAAGTTACAAGTAACATTTCATCAGTGATAGCCATTAGGTGTGTTGATAAGAGCTTTGCTAAATATTTCATTTTGTGTCCTTGAACATGACTATGTACGAGTATATACATTTACAAGAATTGCTTTTAGAACAAAAGTAATTAATTACTATTCTTATAATGGACGAGGGGTTTGACATCAGTAACATCTGATGCGAGTGGACAAACATCTCCTAGCCCCAGTGCAGACGTATAAGCCTCATCGTTTGTATAGTAACACTTCATAACACATAGAGTTGCTGTACTTATAATCACTTTATAACTTGAACACATCTTCTGTCTGTTCTAAACTACTTCTGGTTCTAAACTGCTTCTCTATCCCCTGAATGTCTATTGCTCTACTTGTCCATCTGTCCCATCTGTGGTTTACGTTCCTCTTCTTTCTGTCGCCCCTATAGAATAGCAGAAGTGTTGAGGCACAGCATCGTATCGGCGTGGGAGCGGGCTATGGCAGCTATTTTTTTCAGACCCGGAGTACAGCTAAAAAGCAGGGGGTGTGCAATGCTTCTTTAGCAGACTCCACCACCATGGGGACTATGGCGATCCCTGCCCGGTTAGCAAGGCTAGGCCTGTTACTGGGGGTACCACAGAGAGGTGGACAGGGTCTTGGTCAGCTATGGTTCGCTAACCCTGACACTGGCATATCAGCTGTGGGTCACCTCATCGGACAGGCGTCTTCACCCCCAGAGGTTCACATAAGAAAACTATATTTCCTTGGTACGTGTTTTCGGACAGCAAATTCACTTTAATTGCTTCATATCGTGTTAGATTTAACATAGCAAATGCAGGTAAAGCTCATATAAATGCTAAATATCCGATAAAAACTTGTGCAAAATTTTTAGTAGAGCGAAAAATAGACAAGAAATAAGATTTTTTAAAAGTTACGTATCTGATAATTCGGTTAATGTAAGTATCAGGGGCGTGCCAGAATATAGCTTAGTGGAGTTAAGAAGGTAAGTCCAACTTCCTTACTACAGACGGAGATGTCAATAAATTTGAGTCATGGAGTGTTGTTTGTGTTTGATGGTTATTTGACGAAACTAATGTTGAAGAAGTCAGACTGTTTCGCAAACCTTTTCTAACTCGAACAGTCAGTTTCGCAATTTTTTTTTAACTGTAACAGAAAATAGATGGATGTTTGGTGAAGTTTTACAAAATGATAGAAAGAGTGAGGAAAGTGGCCAGAAACAAGAATGGTAGAAAGCAAAATGAACACATACAATTGAAGGACGTACAACAGTCCAATATTTCTGCAAAAGCCTTTTTTCAAGGAACAAATACGAAACCAACACAGATAAAAACACGAAAAATGTAGGAAAAATATATAGACGTAGCCTTTTGGCCTCCTCCTTCTAAGAAAACCCGGCACGAAAAGCGCCCAGATAGACGAAGTAGGACACAAAGTGAAAGCCAACGAATGGCTTAGAAATGTTGTAAAGCGGTTATCACAAAGGGTACCATATAGTAAACAACATGGCGTTATGCCACAAATAGCCATAGCTTGCCACCGTCGTTTGCTCAAACAAAGCAGCCCAGATGGCGCAGATGATAAAAGAGTGTGAGGACATAATGGGGAGATGTGGATGGGGAATGGTTCAGACGAATAGCGTATACTGAGAGAATGCTTGCTAATCTTTAATAAATATTCATAATATTAGTGTAAAAAATTCAATGAAGGTTCCAGATTGCATTTATTTTTTGATCTGGTGCAAGGCTTCTTTCAGTCTAAAAGGTTTGGAAATCTCGGTGTAAATGCACCTTGAAGAAATGACTGCTTTGAAAAAGTTCATTTACTGAAGACTCATAGAACATAAAAGAAACGATTAATTCAGGTCAGACATTGACACAGCTGTTCTGTGTTAGAACGATTAATTCAGGTCAGACATTGACACAGCTGTTCTGTGTTAGAACGATTAATTCAGGTCAGACATGGCACAGCAGTTCTGTGTTAGAACGATTAATTCAGGTCAGACATTGACACAGCTGTTCTGTGTTAGAACAATTAATTCAGGTTAGACATTGACACAGCTGTTCTGTGTTAGAACGATTAATTCAGGTCAGACATTGACACAGCTGTTCTGTGTTAGAACGATTAATTCAGGTCAGACATTGACATAGCTGTTCTGTGTTTGAACGATTAATTCAGGTCAGACATTGACATAGCTGTTCTGTGTTTGAACGATTAATTCAGGTCAGACATTGACACAGCAGTTCTGTGTTAGAACACTGACCAATCCTCGCATGAGGCCGTTTCAGTATGCACATTGATATCTTCTGATGTTTTTTATGCATTCATAAATACAGCTATTAAAAAAGGAACAAAGATACGACATACAATATCTTTAATAGATGTAGGACAACGTACAAATCTCCATGCAGCTTTTAGTACGGCGAATGAACTCCACGAATGCCCTTTACCGTTTTTAGTGTGAAACATTTAATAAGACCAGAGTTTAACGTGACAGATTTACGTCCACATGTCCCTGTAGAGTGCATCTGAGATAGCGCTGTTCTAAGAGTCTTGCGAACAGAATCGAATATCATCAAAATCTACACGAGCACAACACAGCACAAGAACTTGACATATTCATTATTCTGTGTCGCAGTTACAGAATTATCTAGTATAATTTACGAAGGGAAGTCACTAAGTAACTCGCCTGTTACAAAAAAACTAAATGTTACCGTAATTTGAAAACGTTTAATTTTTGAACCTACATTATTCCACTATTTCTTAACGTAATCGCCACCAACATTGATACATTTGTCCCATCGTATAATCAGTGATGCAATACCCATGGCGTAAAAATCGGGAGTCCGATTTCTGAAACATTTTTTTTTACTTCTGTTTCCACCTCTTCGTCACTCGAGAATCTTCTCTCGCCAAGGTGGTTTTTCATTGGACCAAGCAGGTGAAAATCACATGGAGCTAAGTCAGGACTATAGGGTGGATGTTCAAGAACTTCCCAACCCAACTGCCTAATTTATTCTTGGGTTAACCGAGCCGTATGTGGTCTGGCATTGTTATGAAGGAGAAGCACACCTCTATTCAGCAGACCAGGACGTTTTCTTCGAATTGCATTCCTTAGCATTGACAGAACTTCACAGTATGATACAGAATTCACACTGTCACCATATTTCTGGAACTTGGTTAACAATACTCTTTGATAATCCCAGAACACTATCAGCATAACCTTCCCCACAGAAGGCGTAATCTTGAATTTTTTTTGCGCATGGCGATGACGGGTGTTTCCATTGCATTGAGGCACGTTTTGATCCGGGTTGGTAGTGGTGCACCCAAGATTCGTCTCCAATAATATCCTCCTCATATGCGTAATGACAGAGACGCTGCAATGACAAACCAAATCGGTTCATCTTGTGGTCATCATTCAGATCTCTGGGTACCCAGCGTCAGCAAACTTTCCGAAAATTCAATTGCTCATGCATTATTCTGTAGGCTAAGCCACGTGAACATCCGATTGCACTTGCTACAATGTCTATCGTTACTCGTCTATCAGCTCTGATAATCTCATTCACACGTTGCACAGTCGCTTCTGTTGCAATCTGAACATGACGGCCAAGTCGGACTTTGTCAACAATTTCAGTGCGTCCCTGAAAAAATTCTTGTACCCAGTTATAGACCACTTTACGTGATAAATACTTTTCAGCATAAACTGTAATCATTTTTTATGAATGTCATCAACTGAATGTCCTTTAGCCCACAAAAATCGCCATACACTTCTCTTTTCTTCTTTGGTACACACTAACAGTTGGGTAGCCATTTTGTAATTGCTTTGAGCATGCGCACGTAACTCCCAGCGCCCCATACATACAACTATTATAAAGTTGGATGATGATACTATCTAAAGATATATTTAAATACTACCTGATAACTGCCACTGATAAAATATTTCAACTTGCGAGTTACTTAGTGACTTCCCCTCGTACTTCAAGAGGAAAAAGAAAACTTGTTAAGGAGCACAAAAGTTCCAGAATATCAGAATCAAATTTCCTTGCTCCTATTTAGAAAGTAAACAAATGCACTGAACGTTTTACCCACAGCAAGCGAGAAAATGACGTCGGGACCAGAAAGATTACCTGTTGCAGTCACTTCAAGCGTTAAGTGAAATGTTGAAACTTCTCACAGTCGCAACAAGACGGGCGAGCTCTCTCTAGAACAGGAAAGGTGATGATGATGATGTTAGGCGAAGCAACGATGACTGGGCGTACTTATCAAAACAAACATTCAACCAAGGCTATATTCAGCCTTTTCTTGGTGGTCCTAGTCAGGCCGTTTCAATGGGGTGCAGGGCCTTGGACGCACTAAACGAAAAATGCAAGGCCTGGGACAAACTAAACGAAGGGTGCAGGGCCTGTGACAAACTAAAATAAGGATGCAGGGCCTGGGACAAACTAAACGAAGGGTACAAGGCCTGGGACAAACTAAACGAAGGATGCAGGACCTGGGACAAACTAAAAGAAGGATGCAGGACCTGAGACAAACTGAAAGAAGGATGCAGGGCCTGAGACAAACTAAAAGAAGGATGCAGGACCTGGGACAAACTAAACGAAAAACGAAAGGTGCAGGGCCTGGTACAAACTAAAAAAAGGATGAAGGAGAAGCCTTTTCCTCTTTATACAGAATTATCAGGTTGTCCATTTACTTTATGAAAACGCCCAAACAAAAAGCAATAAAATGATTGTACAGAAAAAAAGAGAAAGGCAGGAAGAGAGAGAGAGACAGAGAGAGAGACAGAGACAGAGAGAGAGACAGAGAAAGAGAGACAGAATGAAAGGAGAGAAAGGGGGAAGAAAGAGGAGGGCTCCAGTAGTTTTGAAGCAGTAGATTTTTGTTTAAACCGACGTAACTGTATAAAAATCTAAATAAAGTTTACTCATTCAACATTTGTCCTTTTTTTCACTTGTATAAGCTAGTTCAGTGTGAGCAAATGAATGATTTAATGATTTAGGAGGACACGAAGTCTTCTTTGCTCCATCAGGCTCGTGTCTGGAATAATCTGGAAATAATCCAAATCAGCACCGCTGAAATCAGTCACATGACATTGTCGGATTAATTCAGCATGTAGATTCTAGCACCTCACATCTTTAATTTTTATTTTATGTTATTTATGTTGCAATAATAATAATAATAATAATAATAACATTATACGAGCAAGCCAGCCAATTTCTTTGAAATATTAGGCAGTATTTATGTAATGATCCTGAGAAATAGCGGAATATTCTCAGAAAAAAATGAAGACGTTTTTGCATATTACAATCGTATTTTTTTTTTTTACTAAAAACGTCAATAGTCTAGCTATCACATAAATATGTCCATTTGGTTGGATTGTGCATGTCTCCAGTTTCTGTGGTCAAACGAATGTTTTATATTGATATGAAGACCAGAACTGTTACGTGTTGTAATTTTCAAGTTTTCTGATGTTTTATATTAATATGAAGACCAGAACTGTTACGTGTTGTAATTTTCAAGTTTTCTGAAGTTGACTCTGAATTCTGTGTGACACTCGTCCTGACAAAACATTTCAGAGGCCACTCGTTTAACTCTACAGAAGCACTTTCATGTTGGAAGAATGGCATACCTCTGTAGAAACACTTTCATGTTGGAAGAATGGCATACCTCTGTAGAAGCACTTTCATGTTGGAACGAATGGACTACCTCTGTAGAAGCACTTTCATGTTGGAACGAATGGACTACCACTGTAGAAGCACTTTCATGTTGGAAAGAATGGACTACCTCTGTAGAAACACTTTCATGTTGGAAAGAATGGACTACCTCTGTAGAAACACTTTCATGTTGGAAAGAATGGACTACCTCTTTAGAAGCACTTTCATGTTGGAAAGAATGGACTACCTCTGTAGAAACACTTTCATGTTGGAAAGAATGGACTACCTCTATAGAAACACTTTCATGTTGGAAAGAATGGACTACCTCTATAGAAGCACTTTCATGTTGGAAAGAATGGACTACGTCTATAGAAGCACTTTCATGTTGGAAAGAATGGACGCAGTAAAAATTGTGGTCAGTTTTCTCACATTTAGAGCTTTTGACTAACAAATTTGTAATGCCACATGTTATCGTGGACTTTTCTCTGAAGCTATGGTTTTTGTATTTGAAGAATATACACTGAAGCCTAAGATTTAACCGATGTTTAAGGTGATGATTTTGTAATGTATCAAATAACGCAGATTTAAAAATAACGTTTCACTTAGCCTGTAAAGCTTTTGTCAAGAGTAGAGTAATCGTTGGAATTTTGCTGAGTATGCGATTGAACTGTACATTTGGTGATATCTCAAAGTAATACATTCAACAATGGTAGGTTTCCATTTTTGGAACTGTTAGATGTTAATTGTTTTAATTCTTTTACTACTTTCCATATTTTTGGAAGTGATAGATTTTATTTGTTTTAATACTTTTACTCCAAAACAACACTAGCAAGTGTGGCAGATCTTACACATCTATGCGAATCAATGTTCAAAGCAATATTGAAGCCAAAAACTAAATAAAACGAAAAATAATACATTGTTAACAGAACCTATACTTTTTTAATTCATAGAGTAGCTTCCTTTTAGTTTCTTTAGACCAAATTTCTCATCACAATGTATTCTGTCAGGGGGTGTAAATTAATTCAAGAGTCAAAGAGTTAAAACCTATGGAGTACTTGTTTGTTGGACAGCTTCTTTCATGACTGGCTCCAGCCAATGTTGGATGAATGCAGAGTCAATAGCTTGGTGAATAAGGTTCTACTGTAGAAAGTGAGTGACACGCTGAAGGATAATTCCTGGAGCACTTCCAGGGATTAAGGCATTTTAAGTGCAGGGGTATCATAAAAGCTAGACTCAAGTCCACTTTCTCCTCCCACAGGGCCGTCCTGTTACAGGCATGAAGCAGTTGTTCTCGTTCAAATCTGGCTAATCTTGACCTTCAATGCTTCAGGCAGTTACACTCCTTCTCTGGGATCACCCTAGCACTGTTTGTTTCGCACTTTCATCTCAACACAGAGTTTGTTGTTAAAGATGCACCAGTGATCACGATAGCCGGCACTTACCTGTAAATTATCGATTGAGAAAGACAAATACCGAAACTTTTCTTCAGGTCGTCCGTTACTGTAACGGGTTTATGTTATCTAGTAGTAAAAATTCCAACAAGCGAAATCTGCAAAGGATAATCTGGCCAGTAGGTTGGTTTTTCATGAAAGAGAACGCCAGTTCTGACTTTCTTTCAGCATGTGAGCATTTTATAAAGATTAAATCTCGCTGCTAATGAAATGAAAAAAAAAACGAATATTTACTTCCCTCTGATCTTGCAAAGTGTTTAATCTTACATTTTAAAAGATGTATAAAGTACCGAAAGTTGTATTGAGGAAACCGGTATTTCAGAAAGTTCTTCGTGCAAGTTGAAAGAAAAGTACTGTTGTACCGATTTTAAAAAATTCTAGCGCGATCAGTGGATCAACACAATATCTGTGGTTAAATATCAACACAACATCTATGGTTAAATATCAACAGAATATATGTAGTTAAATGTTAACACCCCCCGTGTGGTACCCGGGATCTGCAAAGAATAGGACCACTGTACCCTACCACGCATGATCGTAAAAGGCGACTAAGGAGGGTTCAGCATAAGGCCAGCAACCCTATCTGGTAAAAAAACTATCAGACTGCTACAGAAACGGAAGCAAGGAAAAAACAAATGCAGGTGGAAGGAGAAATGTGTATCAGGAAACTGAGCCCATGAAGGTTGTGGATGAAAGCCAGCCACTGGAAGTCCCCACCCCGACTGCAGACCTCCTGGAACCTAAACACAAGATACAAATAGGCAGCTGAAATGTATGAACACTAAACCAGACTGGAAAACTAGCACAAACCATCAAGGAAATTCACAGGTACAAACTAGACATACTAGGAATACAAGAAGCAAGATGGACAGGACAAGGCAGAAGGAAATTAACAACACAGCACACAGAAGATACAATAATATGGTCAGGTAAAGAAGATCTTCATGAAGGAGGAGTAGCATTGATTATAACAAAAGAAGCATCAAGAGCATTGCTGAAATGGACCCCAATAAATGAGAGATTATTATATGCACGGCTCAACTCAAGATTCACGAAGCTGTCTATTATAGTTTGTTATGCACCAGCAGAAGCAGCTGAAGAGGAATTAAAAGAAGATTTTTACAACAGCCTCCAAGCAACAGTAGAAACAATACCCAAGCATGATATGCTACTCATCTTGGGCGACTTCAATGCAAAAGTAGGTGAAGGAAATGAAGATAGAAGAAGAATCATGGGAAGAGAAGGAATCGGAGAAATAAATGAAAATGGAGAAAGACTGTGCAGTTTCTGTGAAGAAAACATGATGACCATCGGAGGGACAATTTTCCAACACAAAAACATCCATAAGGTGACTTGGAGGTCACCAGTTAAAACCACAGAAAACCAAATCGATCACATACTAATAAACAACAAGTGGAAACGGTCACTACAAGATGTGCGAGCAAGGAAAGGAGCAGATGTAGGAAGTGATCACAACCTTCTGGTAGCAAAAATAAAACTAAAATTAAAGAAAGCCATAATCGGAGAACACAGAAAGATACATTTTGATACAAGAAAACTGATAGACTAGCAAACAAGAAATGAATTCTCAATAGTACTTAAGAACCGCTTCAGTGTCCTATAAGACGAAGCAGAAATGTCCATAATAGAGTTCAATAAAACACTACAGGAAACAGCAAAAGAGGTGCTGGGATATCGGAAAAGGAGAAAAGAGGAATAAATAAGCGAGACCACATGGGAAAAGATAGAGCAAAGAAAAGAAATCAAGAAAAAATTACTGAACACCAAATCACAACGGCTTAAAGAACGAGTTTTAAGTAATTATGCACAAAAAGACAAAGAAGTGAAGGAATCATGCCGTCAAGATAAACATCAATATTATGATAACTTAGCAGAAACAGCAGAGAAAGCAGCATATATAAATGACATGAAAACCATATATAAAATCACAAAGCAGATGACAGGTAACTTCAACACAAGATGTGAAAGTGCAGTAAGAACACAAAATGGACAATTGGTCAGTGGAGAAAGAGAAAAAATTGAAAGATGGAGGGAACACTTTAACACCCTACTAAACAGAACACAAGCAGCACAAACAATAGACATACCTGAAGCAAAAACGGAACTAAACATCAATACAGGACCAATAACAATAAATGAAGTAAAGGAGGCGATAAAGAAGATAAAATCAGACAGGGCACCAGGTGAAGATGAAGTGACTGTTGGGATGTTGAAAGCAGAAGAAACAGAAACACCAAAACAACTTTGCCGGATATTACAACAAATTTGGGATCTAGAAAAAGCCCCAGAGGAGTGGAAAACTGGCCTTATAGTAAAACTACCAAAGAAGGGTGACCTCAGAGATTGCGGGAACTGGAGAGGCATTACCCTACTGCCACTCACCAGTAAAGTATTTTGCAGAATAATCATCAACAGAATTGTACCAGCACTTGAGGAAAAACTTCGGAAAGAGCAGGCAGGATTTAGGAAAGGAAGATCATGCATAGACCACATATTTGTACTTAGACAAATATTAGAACAGGCAAATGAGTGGCATAGCACAACATATGCATTATTCATAGACTTTGAGAAAGCCTTTGACAGTGTCAACAGAGATGCACTGTGGAAAATCCTAAAGATGGCATGGCCTCCCCCATAAAATAGTTAATGTAATCAAAGCCCTATACGAGGGTTTTCAGTGCAAAGTTATCTGTGGAGAACATACCTCCAGCAGCTTTAGGGTACAAACAGGAGTGAAACAGGGATGTGTACTATCACCAACATTATTTATCTTGGCAGTAGACTGGTTAATGAAGGAGGCAACATCAGACAAACGCAGAGGATTACAATGGACCCTTGACACAATGCTGGAGGACCTTGACTTTGCGGACGACATTTGTCTATTATCAAGCAGTCACAAAAATATGCAAGATAAAATAAACAAGCTAACTCAGAATGCAAACAACATAGGACTAAAGATCAACGTAGGAAAGACAAAGTTAATGAAGCAAAATGTGAACAACAGAAATGTACTCAGAGTAGATAACAAGTTAGTGGAGGAGGTAAACGAATTTGTATACCTTGGCAGCAGAGTAGTAGAAAATGGAGACAGCACAGAGGACATCAACAGCAGACTTACTAGAGCAAACCAGGCTTTTGCAATGATGCAGACTCTATGGAAATAAAAAAAACTAAGCATAAATATGAAAATCAGGATATTTAAGAGTAATGTTCTAAGTGTACTACTCTATGGAAGTGAATGCTGGAAAATCACCAAAACCATAGAAAACAAGTTGAATTCTTTCCAGACTAAATGTTTACGAAGAATTAGAAAAAAAAATATTTTGGCCAAACACCATAAGAAATAACATCTTATTAGCAGAAATGCAAATGAAACCAGTGGCAACAATTATTGAGGAAAGACGCTGGCGATGGTTGGGACATTTGCTCCGAATGACTGACAACTCACTACCAAAAATAGCACTAAGATGGACACCACAGGGGAACAGAAGTAATGGTAGACCAAAAGAGACATGGAGAAGAACAACAGAAAGGATGTTGAGCAATAGAGGGATCACCTGGGCAAGAACAGAAAGAAAGGCGAAGGACAGGCATTTGTGGAGGACCCTTGCGGAAGCCCCATTTGCCCTGGGCACTTAAGGTTCAGAGAGAGAGAGAGAGAAATGTTAACACTACATGAGAGGTGCAATATCAACATAATATCTGTGGTTAAATATCAACACAACATCTATGGTTAAATATCAACAGAATATATGTAGTTAAATGTTAACACTACATGTGAGGTGCAATATCAACACAATATCGGTGGTTAAATATCAACTCAAAAGATTTGGTTAAATATTAACACGTTTTTTCATTAAGTACCATCACAGCTTATATGGTTAAATATCAACATCGTATCGTTGATTAAATATCTGCTCAACCGTTTTAATTAAATATCAACACAAACCCATAGTTAAAAACCAAAACGACGTATGTGGTTAAATTTCAACATGGTAAGGTAAATTAAAAAGGTTCCGACACAACATCGATAGTGGTATTGGAATAACAGTAGCCGATGGACAAAACACTGTTTGTGGTTAAAGATCAACACAACTCTACCTGCAAGAAGGACAGAGAAAATGAGAAAAAAATGATAATATTAGAAATAGTAAAATATAAGTAAAACAGGGCTCCTTATGTAAGACAACACCAGTCAGGGCCGTTTTAACAGATTCGGGGGCCCCTAGCAAAGTAATGCACTGGGCCCCCACCATTCCTCTCTTAACATATACAAGTAATGTTAGGAATTCACAGATTTCCATGGGCTGGTTGGGCTCCATGCACTTGGGGCCCCTCGACAGTGTCCAGGTGGGCCCATGCGTTAAGACGGCACTGACAGCAATGTAGCGACAAGTAGCAGTTTCAATGACGTCTAAAGCTAGGCAATGAAGTGTGATAAACTACATCTGCAGTGTCAACGACATGAAAGGAGTGCTGGTTATTTAACAAAAAGAAAGTGTACTTCTAGAAAAAAAAAATTAGGTCACTTGCTTTGTGTTGCTTTTTTAATAGTTACATATTCAGACCTGAAGAGACTGAAAGCAAATACTTTAACTCGGATCTCTTGTCATCAGTGGAGTATGACGTGTTTGTTCTAAGGATAAAATCTGGGTCTTTTACGCATGTGTGTGTATGTGTATGTGTGTTTCCCTTTTATTCCTTGTACTAAAGGAGAAAAAATTCCTGACTATGGTTAATAGTAACGTGACAAGCAGTCGTCTGAACTTGACAGCAAGGATGGTAATGTGACAAGCAGTTATCGGAGTTTCGTGCATCATGAATGCCGCAGAATGAACAAACTGCAGTGAACATCATCAATATATGTATTGTCTTGTTTTGTCTTGTCGTGTCTTGTCTTGTCTTGTCGTGTCTTGTCTTGCTTTTCATGTCCTTGGAATTGCGAGCTGGTGTTCTTTGCAATCGATGGTGTGAACGTGTTGAGACACAGCATCGTCTCGACTTGGGAGCCAGTTACGGTGAAGTTTTTTATTTTTCAGTCCCCGAGCTAAAGAGCGAGGGATGTGCAATACTTCTTTAATAGATTTCACCGTCATACACCGCCATAGAAACTATGGCGATCCCTGTCCCATTAGCCAGGCTAGGCCTGGTTATTGGGGATACCAAAAGAGAAGTGAGACAGGGTCTTGGTCAGTTATGGATCGTTGATAGCTAGTACAACTGTAAATCTAATTGTGATAATTCATGAGCAATCACAGATAGCTTGAATTTGAAGAAAGGCCATGCTCTGCTGCTGGCCTAGATATGGGCCTCCTTGCACTTAGAGCACACCTATATGTGCTCAGCCTTTAACTCCAGTGAAGTTTGTAGAGGAGCATATTTCTAAGGTCTTGTGAAGAAAGCCACCGTGGTCTGACGCGGTGTAATTCAGTAAAGTCACCATAAAGCAGAAAGAGGTGCATCACTAGTGATACTGGCAGAACTGACTCTTCTACGTTGTCTTAGTATCACTTCTATACCTACACCACCATTCAAATAAGAAACGGAAAATGGTGGTTGATTTTTTAAAAAGTAGACATAATGTGAGTTCAGCTGTAGAATTTACTGTGCCCTAATGAAGAAGGTAGACAGAGGTGCATGGTTCGATGTTACAAAAAGATAGAGAAAATGAGGAAGGTGATAAAGAAACAAGAATGCCAGAAAGTAAGAAGAACACATATAAATGAAGAACATACAACAATCCAAGGATCACATACAAAAACAACATAACAGATAAAACCACGAAGCAGAGAAAAGCTGGAATGCCTGAAAGAAGACTTATGTGTCTGTCGAAAGTACTGCCCTGTGCTTTCAGGAAGTCGAAAAGGAAGAAATCTTATGTCCTTCTCACTTCCCTCACCATCTCGACTTTAGATGACGTTTTTGTGTGAAAACAGACAATAAACTGGGTCAGTTTATATATTTTTTTGCTGTAAGCGTGTGCAGGGATTAACAGCTAATTTAGGGGGGTGGGGGTTGAGGGAGTTGGAGAAGGGGAAGAGAAAATGAATGAGAACAGTGCAACATCCGCAGCTCAGCTGTCATGATCTGCCAGCCACTGGTCACGTGGTCTCACTGTAAGCCTGCGATTTTTCATGTAAGACCCTACACATGAGCCAAGCTGCCTGTCAGGTAAAGTAGTGCCCCGAGACGTAAACCAGTGACCCATGACCGGGGGGGGGGGGGAAGGGGAGCTGTCATCGGCCATATGAGCCCGGACTTGCAACATAAATGTGGAACTTGTCATGCAACGAAGGAATGTATTTTCTAAAAAAAAAAAAAATGCACGGAGGTAAAATGGAAACTGCGGATAAAATCAGTAATCGATTCCTGAAACTGCGAATTTGAACCAAATTTCTGTCATGGAAAGCATCACCGTCTACAGAACATGATCCATAGCTTTTATAACTTATTATTTAGTTGCCTTCTCTCTCTCTCCACCCCCACCCGCCACCCACTCTTCGGTATGCTGCTTCCCCCTATTCTACCCATTCTTTTTTTATTTACTGTTTCCCCCATGTTGCCTAGGCGCTCTTCCACTCTCCAGTCATACCAATGGTCCACTTACATCCCTTTCAAGTTCCTTTTCCTCAGTGGCCCACAAAGGGTAGTCTCAGCGATTGCCCCAGCTGTCAACATAAGTTGCATCAACAGTAGAAAAAGGCTCCAAAGATTGTGTTTCAATGAAGGGGTAAATGTATAACAAAAAAATCTCGGAGACACTGGTCCTAATAATAAATGTAAAATACTCGTATGATAGACTGATTTTCTCGAACTGTTTGAGTATAGCAACAGAACAGAGCTTGGCGAACTGTAGGGGTACAGCAACATAACAGAGCTTCTAGAACTGTTTGAGTACAGCAACAGAACAGAGCTTGGAGAATTGTATGAGTACAGCAACAGAAAATAACTTGGAGAACTGTATGAGTATAGCAACAGAAAATAGCTTGGAGAACTATATGAGTACAGCAACAGAACAGAGCTTGGTGAACTGTAGGAGTACAGCAACAGAACAGAATTTGGCGAACTGTAGGAGTACAGCAACAGAACAGAACTTGAACAAATCGAAAGCTTGACATAAACCTAACATGGTGAAAGATACGACAACTCTGTAGTTATGCTCATGCACAAAATCCATGAAATTAACTTCAAGACTTATTTGCACCTTATGCAGACCACTCTTCTAACCTTCACTTTATTTCTTTAAAAAGTAAACATTTTTTATGTGTAACGTTTCAGGAAGTTTAGAATAAATGGATTTGGTCTTTTCAGAATCACCTCGTCAAGGGAAAATTACAGCGAAAATACTTTCTAATGCAAAACAGAGTGATTCATTATGAATCTGTCCAGTCCACGAGGCGAAGATAAATTATAAGAAGTTAAGTCGAAAAGAAAATCTAGACGTAAAATGCACGAATTTTAACCTGCGCAGTGTGTGGTTTTTCTTTTCTGAGTTACTTTTTTTCTGGTGTTGAGAGGAATCAGACAAATATATTTTTTCTGATGTTGAGATGATTCAGACAATTTTTTTCTGGTCTGGTGTTGAGAGGAATCAGACAAATATATTGTAAACAGCTAAGACGTGTATAACGTGCAGGAAAATGTCGAGATGTAACGTGCAGGAAAATATCGAGATGTAACGTGCAGGAAAATGTCGAGATGTAACGTGCAGGAAAATGTCGAGATGTAACGTGCAGGAAAATGTCGAGATGTAACATTCTTGCTTGAGTATGAAAGCACAGAAACCGTGAAGGCCGTTAACCGTAAAACGAATATCAGGGAAAATGACATCATCGCTATCATCATCATCATCATCATCATGTGCCATGTCTGGAGGCGCTTGCGGCCATGTCTCTCCACAGTTTCCGATCTTTAATGTTATTCATCAGTTCTGCTGTTGTGCCTCTTCCATGAAATTTTGTCAAGCCATCTAAGATTTTTCTCTCTTGATCCACCTCCAATCTTGATTGCCTCCAATCTTCCTTGTTACGATATCTTCAATCCATCCTCTTTTCATTATATGGCCAATAAACCTTGCCTGTCTCTCCAGTGGCGTGTTTATTAATGTTCGTTTCTCACTGGCTTTCCGTAGGCATTCTTTATTTATTATTTTGGCTGTTCAAGGTATTCTTAACATTCTTCTTAGGAACCACATTTCAGTTGCCTCTACTGCTCTTGTTTTTGCTTAGTTAGTGACCATGATTCGCTTCCATATAGCAGTACTGGCTCGACTGAGCATTTCAAGACTATTTTCCTAGTATCTATTGACAAAGATGGACTGCATATTAGCATCGAACAGAATTACATTTAGGAAAAATATGCCAGTAGAAACGATTAAAAATATGCTTTTACTCATCCTCCTCTTCTTCTTCTTCTTCTTCGTTCGCTTCTACCACCAAGACCGCCCTGTGATCCTACTGAATAGTCTGTGGTCCTCCATAGGTCCGGTGGTCCCTCATGTGGTCCTCAGGTGGACCACACGAGATCCCCGAGAGGACCACAGGAAGTTCAGAGTATCGCACGGCATGAGCCTGTATTCTTGGTGGGTCTCAGAAGCGGGATTGCGTGACACCGTGATTTTCATTGCACCAATTTGATCTAGAGTTGGACTTTCTCACCGGAAAACCTCGGTGTTTTTTGGATATCCGTATATCCCCGCTGGGTGAGAGGTGGTAGCCCATCCAGGCCAGGGTTGGACTTTCTCACCGGAAAACCTCGAATGTTTTGAGATACCCGTGTATCACCGCCGGGTGAGAGGTGGCTGCCCATCTAGTCCAGCGTTGGACTTTCTCACCGGAAAACCTCAGCGTGATTAGGATATGCATACATCCCCGCCGGGTGAGAGGTGGGTGCCTATCTAGACTGCACTGGTCTAGTGTCTCCGACTTCAGCATTTTGTGGTCGTGGCCGCTACCTTCCTAGTTGTGACCAGGATGGAGCTTTTGTCCAGGAGGATGAATCCTCGCCACTAGTGACTTCCACCCCTGGGTTGAGACGGTTTAGGCATATTATCCTAGTATGAGTGTGTTTAGGACATGACCGACCTCTAGAGCGGAAGTACCGTGTCATGCGTAGCCATCATATTTCACCCCTGGTGTAAGCCGGTTTAGGCATATTTCACCAGTGTGGGTATATAACGGACATTACCGACCTCTAGAGCAGAGGTACCGTGACATGTGTAGCCTTCAAGTTTCACCCCTGGTGTAAGCCGGTTTAGGCATATTCCACCAGTGTGGGTGTATTACGGACATGGCCGACCTCTAGAGCAGAGGCGCCGTGATATGAGTAGCTCTCGCCGTGATACTACTAGACATACCGATTAAGCTTCACTTTATCCTTTTCATCACCTTTTCCCATCGGCGCCACACAGCAACCCTTTTCCACATTTTCTTCCTTGGCCGGGAGGAGCTTCACTCCACGCAGAAGAATCTCGCCAGCAGTGTCTTAACTTCTGGGTTAAGACAGTTCAGGCATTTCGCCCGATATGAGTGCGCTCAGGACGTGGCCGATCCCCAGATCGGAGGTGCCATGATCTGACTACTGTTAATTTCGCTTATTCCTTTCTTTCACCTTTTCCACACAGTAACCCTATTTGCACGTTTCTTCTTTGGCCGGGAGGAGCCCCACTTCACTCACGGCAGCTAAAGAATCTCGCCAGCAGCGGTATGCTTTTACAATGTATAATGATGCTCTTACAATGTATAATGATGCTATTACAATTTATGATGGTGCTCAAGCAATTATAAATTAAAAGCAGAATGCTTGAATGCTAAGATAGTTTTTACTTAGAACTTGAAAGCATCTGATCATTTATTGTGACCGTTTATCATAAATCAGTTTTTGATTCTTTGATTTTTACAATAAAAAAAAACGTCGGATGTTTTAAAAAATATAGCAGAAATTTATGACAACTTTTCTGACAATGTTTTACTGGATAATTTTCTACCTCGAAAACCTGTGAATCTCAGCATAATCCATTTAGAAGAAATAGAGACACGAAGTTTCTTTCATTTATTGTAGAATAGATGTGCATAAATTCCTAACACAGTTGTCTTTACACGCAACATTTTCATAACTATCCTTATTTTCTTTTATTAGTTTAACTGGAATTTTTATTATATTAAAATAATATAAGGTATTCACAGATCATGAGAGAGCGAACGTAGATACTCATAGATCACGAAGGAGCGAACATAGATATTCATAGATCAAGAGAGAGTGAACATAGATATTCATAGATCACGAGAGAGCGAACATAGATATTCATAGATCAATTGAGAGCGAAGATAAATTGGCACATTTGGACATTTTGTCTATGGTCATGAATATGAAAAAAAAATCAGTTTCGACGGGGCCATAACCGTTAAGGTGGCGGAGTCTGCTGAAGAAGTACTGCACACTATCTGCCTTGTAGCTCCATTCAGTGACTGAAAAAAAGGAATTGTAACCCTCTCCCAATCCGATACAAAGCTGTGCCTTCACGGCGTTCAACGAACCGTCTGCAAAGAACACCAGCTTGCAGCTGCAAGGGGATAGAAGAAGAAGAAGAAGAAGAAGAAGAAGAAGAGTGATATTATTTTCCATACACGCGAAAGACCAACATATAATTTGTTTTCGACAAAATGTTCTTGTAATTCAACATTATACATATACATTCATATGTTGTACACATCTTTACTTTTATTTTGCTGGTATGAATGTGACTTTCTGAAAAAAAAGAGAAAAAGAAAAGATGGGAAGAGGAGGGGGAGGAAGTGTCTAAAAATATTCAACATCGAGTGTTAAATATGGCAGATACATCAATCCCTGGACAATCATCCGGTTAGGAAGAATTGGTTGTAACTGGCCGCCAAAAATTATGTAATCGCGAGAACAGGATAAGTGGTCACTATTTTACTCTATTTTTATTGTCTATCAGTGGCTTCCATGTTTTGCTTCGCTGTCTAAGCTGTTTGTGTGTCACACGTATTATGTGCCTCCTGCAGCTCCACAACGGGGCACTGGAGGATACACACCTGACAAACACGCCCTACTTAGTGTATATAAAAATGTACGGAGAGTCACCACGTGAGAAAAGGTCTTGTCCTTGATATAACCCCCCGTCTTACCCCTAACCTCCGACCAGCAAAGAAAAGGTATAAAAGACTACACGCAAGATTCTCATTGGGTGGTGATGTATTCAGGCTGTTTACGAAAAGTCCATGTTTACAATATTCCCAGCCACACTTAGTCAAGGTTAGAGTAGCATAGAAATTCAAGGTGGAAGAGAAGAACTATTTTGTTGGAGATTTACGACCCTGTTAGTTTATGACAGTTATTTATTGCTTCCTGGGGAAGAATTCTAAGTGCTCCAGCGAGAATTCGTCAGATTTCTTTCTGACTTCGGCACTGTAATGTCATGTCTGAGTGTGACAGACCACGTAAGTATTATTTTGTCGGGGCGAATGTTATAATATTCGTGCTTGTGTGTGCGAGCGCTTCAGTTAAGAATCTCCTGTCTGGAATAATACCCATTATTTCACTTATTTTTGCAAGGCTAAAATTTTTGTTCTAAGATTATAATTATCTCCACAATGAATGTTTTCTCATGTGAACATTATTTTAGCAGCTTTTTTTTCTAGTTAATGTTTAGTCTGCCATTTTTTAAAAATTAGGCTAAACAGCGAGCCCATACCTATAGACGCTGGCAATGCCTGCTGACCAATTGTCCGGGTAATCTAATTGCCTGGATGCTAACTAGCTGGTGTGTAATCGTTCAGATCCCATAAACATCACACTTTTGTGTTACATTTTTCCCTCTGAAGTATCATTATTAAAAAAAAACCCTTTCATTATGCTTACTTTCTATACAAGTTTCGTAAGTGATAGTTACTTATCACAGTGCAAGTGCCTCCGGGGGTTATTTCGCACTAATAGTGTTTTCATGAGAAGGTTTACGAGAACACATGATGACACTGCAGCTTTCACCGTCGCTAGTGTTTCTATGCTGATACGTTAGTTAATTGAATCATGTAAGTCAGCGTGTTTACGAGTAATGTTTTCACCACAGTCATGTTCATAGAAGATCTAAACCAAGTAGTAAGACATGGAGAGCCTTGTCCTCCGCCCTATGCGCCGCCTTTGGCCCAAGAGGATCAACTAACTATGTTCATAGATGTTGTTGGACTCGTATCTTCCTGTATATTTTAATTATGAAACATTGTTCTATCTGTTCTTACATTTTGTCTGTATAGCCACCACACGTCTGTCTATTTTTAATTCACAATCTAGTTTCTAGAGAATTACATTTCTTCTCTTCTTCAGATGCTACGATTGGCAGATGTGCTCCACCAAGCAGGTCATGAGTTTGTCTGTCTACCTATCGAACTGTTACACATCTGTCTGTCTGTCTATCTGTCTGTCTATCTGTCTGTCTATCTGTCTGTCTATCTATGTAACTTTAAATTAATGTAGGGGGAGGGGGCAATAATCGTAATAGATGCAACACCTTGACTTTGACATCAACACTTCAGATATGAAACAGTGGCCTTGACTTTGACATCAACACTTCAGATATGAAACAGTGGCCTTGACTTTGACATCAACACTTCAGATATGAAACAGTGGCCTTGACTTTGACATCAACACTTCAGATATGAAACAGTGGCCTTGACTTCAGCACTTCAGATATGAAAACAGTTTGAGGAGAGCTAAGCTTTGATTCAGATTTCTCTTCAGTAAAGGTCAAGGTATCATAGAGGCCATTCACATGGTGTGAGTGCCCACACCTGTTCTAACCTGTCTGCACACTTGCCAGATTCGGTCAGTGCCACAACTAACCGCCTTCCCTTTCCCAACAGAAGGAGCAGGTGTCCATTTTACAGCCAAGTGACTAGCACGGGTCTTCGCCATGAGATATGAATGCACGAACCACTTCACTGCTCAAGGGTCTTCACAGCTTAAGTTATTTACTATAAGTTTATCAAAATCATTAAATAGTGTAAGGGTGAAGTTTTATTTGCTGCGTTACGAAAATAACACGTTCAGTGACACTTGACCCAGATTTATTCTCTGCGACCAGTCCTGACAAAGATGAGCCAATATAAAACTCTAACAAGTAACAATTGTGCTTTATTCTGGGCTGGAGCAACATGTTGTGCCCTCTTCTTCTTTCTGCATACCAGCTAAAGAGACCCAGATTAGAGGGTACCACAAAACATCACTTTTCCTCCAAGATTTCGACAATTGTAATTAGGTCTTTTCTAACCCTTTCTTGGATTTTATTTAATTTCTTCTTTTTTTTTTTCTAAAAAAAAAATGCACATAAACAAATCAGACTTTAGTATTACATGATAAGTGACTTCCATGTTCATACTTCGATCAAGCTTCGCCCAGCATTATTCCATCACAATAATATAGCATTTGCCCAGGATTATTTCATTACAAAATACATGTATATTCACTCAGCATTATTCCATCACATAGTACAATATTTACCCAGTATTATTCCATTACATAATACAGTATTCACTCAACATTATTGCATCACATAATACAGTATTTACCCACCATTATTCCTTCACATAATACATTATTCATGCAGCATTATTTCTTCATATAATACAATATTCATCCAGCATTTTTTCTTTACATAATACAGCATTCATCCAGCATTATTCCGCTCCATAATGCAGTATTCATACAGAATTATTTGTTCACATAATACAGTATTTATCAAGCATTATACAATGTCATGCGGTACTTCCTAACACGACGGTTACTGCTTTCTTTCCTCTCGCCAAACAAAGTGACCGAACATGCAGAATAATGGTCACTAGAGCTGTTAAATGACAGCTGGTCAAAGTGGCTAAACCAGGGGAACAACGACCAGTGGCGTAGCTAAGTGACAGCCACAAGTATTACATTTTATATTTCTGACGTGTATCACAAATTGCGTGCTTCTACCCACGTGTACTACAAGTTATGTGCTTTCCCCCCAACACTATAAACATTTCTACACTTATTCATAGAGAAAATGCCGTTTATACGACATATGTTCTCAGTTTAGGTACATCTATGACATAGAACTCAAAGGATCATCCTGTTTTAGGGATTTTATTCCAAACTGCATCTTCCTTTTGGATAGTTTGCCGAGCTTGATGCTCATTGAGCAGTGCCGGATTTAGGTTATAAGCTAAACAAGATACAACTTGAGGTCTCACACACATCTTCTGGTGTAACCTTTTAACAAGGGGGCTCCAAGCTTTATATAGATTATGGCCTCAACAGGGTCTAAATCGGGCACTGCAGCTCAGAGCCTCAGAAGGTCTAAGTATGAAATTGTTTGCTGAAGATTTTAGAAGCAGATATGAAATAAGCGTTTGTTGTTTCTTAATTTTGTAAAAATACTTCTGTTTACAGTGATAATGTCGGATCGGAAGAAGGAAAATGGGTTGGTGTGTGTATAGCTATCTGGATTGTAATTGCGGTTGTAATTTGGCTCATCCGGACTTGCATCAGCCCCGTGAGGCGTCAACAGGCACTCAACCGTATTCGCTGCATTGATAAATCAGAGGAAATACCACCTCCAGAAGTAAACGTCGTACCAGGTAAGTTACTTGGTTCGCGCTTTGTTTTCAAATGACTATCTCTGTTCAGTTGTATGGGTGCTCTTAACCTCGTTTAACTAAAACAAAGGCTGTCATGTCTGATTCCAGTTCGCGTTACTTCTTTATTTCTAAGTTTTAGAAATAAAATTGTATCTTTCATGAGTTGAAAAAAAAACTGTTCTATGTATTTTTAACCATGTGTCGGTGTTAACAACAAAGATGAACAAGAATTGCAGATCTTTGAGAACAAGATTCTAAGAAGAATCTTTGGGCCCATAAAGGATACCAACAGTTGAGGATGGAGAGCTAGAAAGAGCACTGAATTGAACAGCTTATTTAAATCCCAACGAATTATAAATGAAACTGAAAGACTGCGCTGGTTGGGCCATGTAGAAAGAACAGACAAACGAAAGTTATGTATGCAGGGAAACAAGACCAAGGGGTAGACCAAAACAGATATGGAAAGACAAAATAGAAGAGGATATAAAAGAAACTGGTGTCACCAACTGGAGAGAGAAGATTATGAATGGAGAGGGATGGAGGCGAACTTTATATGCAGCAATGAGCCGAAATGGCTCGGAAAGGCGAAGAAGAAAATGTCGGTATTTTGGACTTCTATGTACAGTCTCAGAGCGGTACAGTTTAAAATTCACCGTTTCCATCTTCATTAATTCAACGTGAAATCTTCATGCGACGTGTCTTTTCAAGAATATTGTCCTTCTCATTGCCTGCCTGGATTATATGCGGCCTTGTGCAAGTTGACCAGCATCTCGCAATGACATATTCATGCTTTCCATAATGTCCTGAGTCCACTTTCGACGTGATCGCTCCTTTTCTTTTCTGCCGGGCACTGCGCCTTCTACTATCAACCTCTTCAAACATTTGTGTCTCTTGATGTGGCTGAAATATCTCAGCTCTCTTATGTTGACAGTGTTTATGAGCCAGTTTTCCATGACACTTAATCCCGTCAGTGTCTCTTTATTTCAGTTTCTTTCAGTCCATGATATTCTAAGTGCCCTTCTTTAACATTTCATTTCAAATGCTGTTATTCTCTTTTCTAGTGGAATCATGGAATAAAAGACACACATTTCCTCCACTTTGACCTGTCCTGTACAGCAGAATGTTTCAATTTATTCTCAGGTTTCTTCATAGGCGTTTGTACGGCGTCTTTTTTTCACATTCCACGAATTTTACCTCTCTTTCCATCTAAAGTCATCAAATTCCATTTTAAAACAGAATAGAAGATAGCACTACTTATTTTTTGTGCCAAAAGTTGTGTTATAGGCATACCTATATCACTGTGTTACAGGAATCCCCATAGAATTATGTTACAGAATTACCATATTATCATGTTAAAGACATTATCACATAATTCTCCTAATGTGATTCTTTCCATGTGTGTTTACGATTTAACCAATGGTGCCTGAAGATTTTATTTGTTTTGGTGCTACTTTGTTTTATTTCTCGAATGTCTAAAATTCTTGTCATTGTATTGCTGTGTTAGTTCACGCATCTGCAGAATTCAAATGTTGAAAGTTTTACTCTGAGTTTTGGTATACTTATTTTGTTTCTATGTTCTCCTATTTTACATTTCATGAGCTTCCATTTTTGTCTGTTGATCTCACTCTCTTGCTGATCTGTTACTGAGTATATGAATTATCAGATTTTCGGCATGTAGCGTGAAACATGTGATGCATCAGCAAAAACCCACAATAGATGATATCTGCCTGCTTGAAAATCAAGGAAAACCAAACTAATCTTAGCCAAAAGGCTAAGTCTATATATTATTTTCCGTATTTTCATCTGTTGTTTTTTTTTGTATGTGATCCTTGAAAAAGGCTTTTGCCGAAATATTGGATTGTTGTACGTCATTCATTTATATGTACTCATCTTTCTTTCTGCCATTTTTGTTTCTGCCCACTTTCCTCATTCTTTCTGTACCATACACTCATCTATTTTCATTACTGCTTGAAAATCGTTTGCGTAGATGAATAGTGTCAGTATAAGAATGGAATAATGATAAAAATAACATTTCAAAACAACAGAGAACACATTTTAAACATAACACTTTAAATATACACCTCACTGTATGCAGAGAGCATAGAACCAAATTCAGTTTCAGTAAAATGGTGGGAAAGTATGTGAAATTAACATAAACCGTTTTCTACAGAATCGTGTCATGAATAATAATGAACAATCGCGCTGAAGAAACTGCATAAGACTTTGTAGAAAGGTATCATGGACTTTCATTAAAGCTAACTAAACACTAGTATTATATTTTTCTATACATAAAAACATGGTGTTTCATATTCAATAATACACGAATATGAGACGCTGGATCCACATTGTTTTAAACAAAATTCAGCTACACTTAACATTTCCTTTCTCTACAATCATATCCTCTCTCTACAAATTCCACTCCTTATTTATTTATTCCACTCAACCTCTTCTTGTTTAGATTAACTTTATATCCCCCTCTCTCTCCTTTCCACCTCCCCCCCCCCCCCTTTTAATACCAACCTATCTGACCTTCCAAGCCTTCATTTAAACAATTACAATACTCCACCACACGCACTCTCGAACGCATCCTCTTGCACGTCACAGCTTATTTGTTGTATAGCATTCATGTGAATTTGTATTTTATCTTCTTTCCCTGTCAATTTGTCCTGTATATTTTTGTATGATTAAGGTGTGAACCATAAAGTTATAACTGTGTGGACGTTAAATAATAAAGCTGATACTAATTTTGTTTAAAATAGTTTTAACATGGTGTTTCATAATCGTTTGAAGATTAGATTAGCAGAGGAAAAATGTCACTGATATTATCAGGGTAAAGTCATGGTAGGTAGGAAGTTTATATGACAAAATCAATCTTCTTTCAGATAATAATAACTATGCAATAAGTCCACATGTAGTATATCTAGATAGCAAACAGTATAGTGCAACATGTAATATGTCCAGATAGTAAACAATATAATGTAACATGTAGTAGATCCAGACAGTAAACAGTATAGTGTAACATGTAGTAAATCCAGATAGTAAACAGTATGTTGTAACATATAGTAGATCCAAATAGTTAATAGTATAGCATAACACATAATAGATCTAGATAGTAAACAGTATAGTGCAACATGTAGTAAATCCAGATAGTAAACAGTATAGTGTAGCATGTATTAGATCCAGATAGTAAACAGTATAGTGTAACATGCAGTAGATCCAGACAAAAAAAAAAAAACCAATAAATTGCAAAAGTAGGGCACACCCAACCCTCCACTTTAGTCACTAGAAATCTGCTCAGAAAACTTTTAAGCCAGATCCTGTACAGAATTATGACACATGCAGAACAGCAAAACAAGACAGATCATGAGAATTTAGTTTTTAGAAGAGAACTCCAAGGGTGTCTTTGAAGTTGTTAAGGATGATGTTAAGTCAGTGTGATGAGAGATGAACAAAGATATGGATGTGTAAAAATGAACAAACCATGGACCATAAACAAAGATTTGAATGTGTAAGAAATGAACAAACCATGGACTATAAACAAAGATATGAATGTGTAAGAATTGAACAAACCATGAACCACATACAAAGATATGGATGTGTAAGAATTGAACAAACCATGAACCATAAACAAAGATATGGATGTGTAAGAATTGAACAAACCATGAAAAAAAAAAGATATGGATGTGTAAGAACTGAACAAACCATGAACCATGAACAAAGATATGGATGTGTAAGAACTGAACAAACTATGAACCATGAAAAAAAGATATGGATGTGTAAGAACTGAACAAACCATGAAAAAAAAAAGATATGGATGTGTAAGAACTGAACAAACAATGAACAAAGATACAGATATGTAAGAGCTGAACAAACCATGAACCACCAACTTCCTGTTTGCATCATTATGTATTTTTTGTTAGCAATTTTCCTTTGACAATTAATGGGGCAGGAGGAGATAAGAACAGATTGAAACTCTAAGTTAGGAAAGATGCAAGAGATATGAGTGACACGTAAGTGTACGTAATTAAATGTCAGCTAAAGTTGTGAAAAGAAGAAGAAACAAAAGAAGAATGCCAGTTTAGTCTACTTAGCAGGACACAAGTTATATGTGTATAAGTAATCTATTAAGTATTAAGTATATTAAGTATACTATTACAGTATGATAGATATTAAGTATACCATTACAGTATGGTAGATATATTAGGGAATTACATTAAACAACATTTCAGGTGTGGTCCTCTGCTGAAATTCAGTTTCAGTGTTAGAGCTCAATGGATGCATCAGCAGCAGGCCATCTTGCTTACAACTGAGAGACCTACAGGAGTGCTGTTAGGGAGGCAAAGTTCTGCAAGTGATATGCAAATGAGTGAATGAATGAATGAATGTTAGATCTCTGTCTGAGAATAAATGTAGTACAGACTGACCATGAGAGCAACATTTGTCTGCTATCAATTAGACACAAGGACTTGCAAGACAAAACAATTAAGCTTAACTGAAAATGCTAAAGGTTGACTAAAGGTCAATATAGGACAGACAGAGTTAACGAAACAAAATGCAAAGAGCAGCAATGTATGGAGAATAGATAATAAGTCATTGTTTCAGTTTGTATATTTTGGCAGAAGATGGAGACACTGCAGAAGACATCAGCAACTGGTTAACTAGTGCAAACAGAGTTTGCTAATCCTGAACAATATATGGAAATCCAAAAAAGCTCAGCATGAAAACAAAAGTGTGCTAAGTGTGCTACTCTACAGAAGTGATTTGGAAAACCACCAAAATTATATAGAAAGCAAACTGAATTCCTTACAGACTAAATTTTTACATAGCATTAATAAAATACTTTCACCAGATATCATAAGAAATAACACTTTGTTGGCAGAAATGCAGATGAAACCACCGACTTTGATTATTAAATCAGTGATGGTTGGAGCATGTGCTCTGGATGACTGGTGACACATTGCAAAAAATAGCACTGACACGGACACCTCAGGGGAAAAGGATTAGGGATAGACCAAAGGAGGCATGGAGGGTGAATGGAGGGTGCATGGAGGCATGGAGAACAACAGAGGATGTTGAACAAGAGAGGGCTCACCTGGCAAGAACAGAAAAAAAAGCAAGAGACAGGTGTTTGTGGAAAATCTTTGCAGAAACCCCAAGTGCTTTGGGCACCTAAAGGTTGAGAGAAAGAGAGAGAGGGGGGGGAGAGAGAGAAAGAGAGAGAGGGAGAGAGAGAGAAAGAGAGAGAGGGAGAGAGAGAGAAAGAGAGAGAGGGAGAGAGAGAGAAAAGGAGAGAGGAATTGTATTAAAAAAAAGATAAGAACAAAAAAAGTTGTAAATTTTACTCCTTGTGGTAACAGAAAGATTTTGCAGGTTTACAAAGATATATTTGTATAAATAAATGAACTATCTTATATCTTATATCCTTCCCGTGCCGTTAGACGTCACATAGGGCTCGCAAAGTAGTTCGCCAATTTTTCCTGTCTTCGGCGAGTCTTTCAACCTCATCAAAGGATTTTATGCCTGTTAACTTGGCCTCTCTTAATAATGTTCTCTTCAGAGTTTCACGCGGTCTGCCCCTTTTTCTTCGGCCTGTTGTGTTCCACTTGATAGCTTGTTTTGGGATTCTCTGCTCATTTCTTCTCATCAAGTGGCCAACATATGTCCATCTCCTTTTCCTGATCACCCGTGAGACTGGTTGTTGTTCAGTCATCTGTCTTATCTCTGCATTGTTCTTGAATTCATTCCACTTGATGCCGAGTATTTTCCTTAGGCATTTGTTTTCAAAGGAGTCTAATTTCTTTTCTATTTCTTTAGTTGTTTTCCAGCTTTCGCATGCATAAATGAGGGTGGATATTACATTTGAATTGAATAGTCTTAACTTGGTTTTTGTGCTTATAACTTTTGAATTCCATATGTTCTCAAGATTCTTGAAGATTGATGCTGCTTTTGCAATTCTGATCCTAACTTCCTTTCTAGTGTCACCATCCTGGTCTATGTAGCTGCCAAGGTATGCAAATTGATTGACTTCTTCAATATCTGTCCCTTCTATGTGTATTTTTCCATTCTGACTGATGGGAATTTTTATTATTTTTGTTTTGTCCTTGTTAATTTCAAGTCCTATTTTGCTAGCCAGTGAAGATAGGCTATCTGTTTTTTCTTGCATGGAATTCACATTATTACTGATAAGAGTTATGTCATCAGCAAAATCAAGATCTTCTAGTTGGGTCCCATGTACCCAGTCAATACCTGTGTTACCTGTGCAGCATTTTTTCATTATGAAGTCTATTGTAATCCCAAAAAGTAAAGGAGACAGTATACATCCTTGTTTCACGCCTGTTTCAATCTGGAACCATTCACTCATCCCTTCTTCTGTCTTGACTGCACAACCATATCCATTGTATAAGTCCTTAATGATGTTGACAATTTTAGATGGTATTCCATATAGACATAAAATTCTCCATAATGAATCTGTGTATGCTATCAAATGCCTTCTTAAAATCTATGAAATTCAGTATTAATGGTTTCTGCTTTTCAATATGTTCTTCAAGTATTATTCTGAGAGTAAAGATCTGGTCGAGACAGCTTCTCCCTTTTCGAAATCCTGCTTGTTCTTCTCTCATTGCAGTATCCACTATATCTTTGAGTCTATTCAAAATGACCTTGCAAAATACTTTTGACACAACTGATATTAAGGTTACTCCTCTCCAGTTGTTACAGTCACTAAGGTTGCCCTTTTTTGGTATTTTCACAATGATTCCCTTCTTCCAATTAGAAGGGACCTTTTCTTCTTTCCAAATCTTGTTAAACATTCTCTGTAGTTGTCTCATGTTGTCACTATTGATAGCTTTTAGCATCTCGGCTGTTATTTCATCTTCACCTGCAGCTTTGTTGTTAGCCATTAAATTCACTGCTGTTTCAATTTCATGCAATTCAATTTCATCTAGATTGACATTTAGTTGTGGGGCTGGTAAGTCATTTTCAAGGTTTAACAATTCTTTTGGGTGTGGTCGATTGAGTATTTCTTGGAAGTGTTCAGCCCATCTTTGCTTTTGGTCTTTATTTGATGTTAATAGTGTTCCAGTTTTGCTAAGGATTGGTCTTTCTTTAGATGTAATAGTACCTGTTAGCCTCTTTTGTATGTTATATAAAGTTTTGCTGTCTCCTGTTTTTGCTGCTTTTTCTGCCTCTTTCGCCATATTGTCTATGTATTCTCTTTTATCCCTTCTAGCTGAACTTTTTACTTTCTTGTCTATGTCTTTGTATTTTGCTTTTGCCGAATCTCTTTCATGATCTGCTTTTGCATTCAACATGTTTAATTTGACTGCTCGTCTTTCATGTATATACTTCCATGTTTTATCTGATATCCATGCTTTTCTATTTGGTTTTTCCAATCCAGCGCTTACTGTGATTATGGCTGTGCTGTAAGAATTCCATAACTCATCTATACCTATCTCCTCAACTTCACTGGGTGTTTTGGAATGATTGGCAAGTTCCTGATTGAAATTAATGTTAGTATTTTCTTCTTGTAGGCTGTGGATGTTTATCTTTCTGTGTACTGATTTCTTGTGTTGACTTTTCAATTTTAGTTTTATTTTCCCTATGCACAGGTTGAATGAACTATAGAATATGAAAAAAAGAAACAAAAACATGACAGGAAAAATAGGAAATTATGGTTCTCTCAAGAATCAGAACTCATCAGAATTCTTCAAATCTTGTAATGAACCAAACATGTCATATTTTAAATCCTAAAAGTGGACTGTTTAAAATTTAAAATAATTCTAAAATTACAGCTTGTGTTTTTCATGGCTTCCAAAAGTTCAGTTTTTGAAACTCTCCTACATGAGCAAGTAGACTGGAAAATGATGTCACATAAAAGTCCTTAACATCTGAGAGTTATCTGTTTCATCATTGTAATAATCTCTTTTATGAGTATTAGTTGAATTGACACAATGTAACTTGAATTTGTCACTCAGACTGCACAATTTTCCAACTGATATTATTGTTGCCTTTTCTACTTTTAACAAGCACTCGTCTAGCAACCAAATGGTCGAGGGTTCGAATCCCCAGCTGAGCGGGATTTTTTTTCCGACCAATACGGCCCTGAGGTCGACCCAGCCTCGTAAAATGGGTACCAGAGAAAATCTGGGAAGTAAAGGCAGCGAGGAAAGGAACTGGTCACCCTACCTCATACGCTGATGACCCAGCATAATGAGGTCTCTAACGCTTCACCCCCTACGGCATTTGAAATGCTATGGGACTATCTTTATCTACTTTTAACAAGAACATTATTTACAGCACTGAAAGAATATCACATATATACTGACTGTAATTCATTCATTATAGACAAAAATAAAATAAAAAAGATAGACAGAATTACAAAAATAAGATTTTTAAGGGCATGCATCTTTCCCATTGCAACATATGCTTGTGAGACTTGGACACTTAATAAAACATCTGAGAAACACATAAATGCCTGTGAATGTAAATGGTACAGAAGAGTTCTTCAGATATCATGGACACAAAAAAGAACAAATGTATCCATACTACAAGAACTTAATATTGAAGAAGGCTGGCAAGTAAAGAGGATTAAGCAAAGAAAACTTAAATATTTTGGACACATTAAACGTCATGATAATCTAGAGAAGACTGTCTTGGAAGGGTACATAATGGGAAAAAGAAAGAGAGGAAAACCAAGGCAAAGATGGCTACAAGACATCGTTGATAGTCTGCAAATGGATGCATCAGCAGCAGGGCAACTTGCTTACAACTGAGAGGCCTACAGTAGAGCTGTTAGGGAGGCAAAGTTCCGCAAGGGACATGCAAATGACTGACTGACTGGATGTATTCATTCTCAGTGAATGTTAGAAAACAAGTCCTAAAATGCTGTAGTCAACCTATCTTGTTATATGGAAGTGAATCATGGACAATAGGCAGGTCTGTACAAAAGTCATTGGAAGCAGCAGAAATGTGGTTTATTAGAAGAATATTGCGAATTCCCTGGACAGCAAAAATAACTAATCTAGAAAGTTTGAGAAGAGTTGAAGATAGAAAAAAATCTTGTCAAAGAAATAAGAGAGACAATGTACTTTTTATAGGACATGCAATGAGAAGAGGGGGCATTGAAAATATTATAACAACAGGAAAAATAGAGGGAAGAAGGGCCAGGGGAAAACCAAGAGAAATGATACTGGACAGTCTGATGAGATTGATTGATTGATTGATTGATCTTTATTTCAAAAGATGATATGAAAGGAGATCACCAACTGAGCTAATGGCGTGCATGAAGGATTGTGTATCCTGGAGAAGCATAATAGCCAACACCAGTCAGCAAGACACATGATGATGATGATGAATATATTATATCACGTCTATATTGACTGTAATGTATTATATCACATCTGTCTTGACTTTAATGTATAATTATTTTAAAGAAAATGATTTTCTTATATTACAGAAATTGGTGCACCACCCATGTACTATACTTTGTGGCCACCCCCCTCTTATGAAGAAGCCTTACAGAGGCTGCAAGTTATGCCAGCATATAAAGCTGCAGGTGATACTGACAGTCCAGTTCATGAGGAAGATGTCCCAGAAGACATGAATGGACTGGCCATTCAAGAAGATCTCTCCAATGAAGGGCATACTGTAACTACAAGGTAACGTATATTCAATGAATTCCCAGAGTCAGGATTTGACCACCAGGATGTTACACTCTTTAGATAAAATTTCAGTACAGTCATTTTTAGTTTTATCAGTAGAAAGATGAATTACTTTATACTTAACATGTTAGTGGAGGCGGGGAAGGTGGGTTCTCATTTCATAGCTAACTCACTCTCTCTGAGTTAAACTGGTAGTCTTCATCTAGTAAGCTGCTGTAATGTCATTACTTCATCTGGTATGTTGCTGTAATACCTTATATTTTTATCTCATCTATTAAACTGCTGTAACATTGTTATATAGTATAATAAGCTGCTGTAGTATCATGATCTCATCTAGTAAGCTGCTGTAATATTATTGTCATTTAATAAGCTGTGTGGTATCACTGTCTCATCTGATATGTTGCTGTGATATCATTATCTCATCTATTAAATTGCTGTAATACATTATCTAATAAGTTGCTATAAAAACATTATCTCATCTAGTAAGCTGCAGTAATAACATTATCTCACCTAGTAAGCTGCAGTAATAACATTATCTCATCTAGTAAGCTGCAGTAATACCATTATCTCATCTAGTAAGCTTCAGTAATAACATTATCTCATCTAGTAAGCTGCAGTAATAACATTATCTCACCTAGTAAGCTGCAGTAATAACATTATCTCATCTAGTAAGCTGCAGTAATACCATTATCTCATCTAGTAAGCTTCAGTAATAACATTATCTCATCTAACAAGCTGCTGTAATAACATTATTTCATAAATTAAGCTGCTTTAATAACATTATCTCATCCAGTAAGCTCCTGTCATATCAATAAGTGATCTTTTAAAGTGCAGTGATATCAGTACCTCATCTAGTAAAGTTATTTCATCTGGTAAGCTGCTGTCATATCAATAAATGATCTCTTAAAGTGCTGTGATATCTGTACCTCATCTAGTAAAGTGATCTCATCCAGAAAGCTGTTGCAATATTGTCTTTAGCGTTAATTATGAGATATATGAAATTGAAGTCAAATCTGCATTTAGTCATTGCTGCAGGACATTCCACTGCCAACTTCTTCTGAAGCATATTAATCTTACTCATTTTTACATTCTTACATCCTTCTCATGCTGTTAAATGTCACATAAGGCTCACATAGTTGTTTGCCAAGTTTTCCTGTTCTCGACAAGTCTTTCAACTTCATCAAGGGATGTTATGCCCACTAAACTTGCTTCTCTTAACAATGTCCTCTTTAGAGTTTCACGTGGTCGACCTTTTTCTTCTGCCTGTTGTGTTCCATTTGATATCTTGTTTTGGTATTCTCTGATTGTTTCTATCTTACTCAATCTTGAAGTATAAAAATTATTCTAAGTTTTATTTATTTATTTATATTTTTACTCATACTTCAACTATAAAAATTAGAAGAATTTGCACAATTTTAATTGTGCTGTGAATTTCAGACAGGCAACAATGAACCTGACATTTTCCATATGACAGCTTCAGGAAGTTGTAATTGCTAAAGTGATGAATCATCCCATTTTATTCAGGACAGTCTCATATTTAAAGGATTTTTCCAGGAATTATATTACTTTGGTCTTTCTCTTCAGCTTTCCAAGCCATTAAGGCTCATTGATGCAGATAAAGTTCAGCTCCATTCCTGTCTACTCTTAATCTAAAGTCCTCACAAGAGCTAATATTCCAAGCATCTACACAATGCTTCAAAAGACGCAAATTCGATGGACAGGGCACATAGTCAGAATGAGTAACACTCGACTGCCCAAACAACTCTTTTATGGGGAACTACTGAACTGAAAACGGAAAGCTGGAGGGGAAAAAAAAGCGTTACAAAGATATGCCTAAAACGTCACTCAAAGCCTTTGGGATAGACATAAACTCTTGGGAGGCCATAGCACAAGTCCACTGTCATGGAGGGCTTTAACCACCCTGGATGCTCAGAGACCAGAGCGCTCAAGAATTGAAAGTGCCCAGCACAAATGCATAATGCGAAAAGCCAAGGCAGTACAAGCACCCACAAATGAACCTGGACATAATGTTTTGTTTGTGGCAACACTTTTAGAGCTCATATAGAGCTAACTGGTCATCAATTTAGTTGTCTTTGCTGTTCATTACTTTGCGCTTCGCTGTTCATTACTTTGGTCAGGATGCCTAAATATCTCCTGTTTTAAAAAAATGTGTCACATATTGTCTCATATGCTCATCTTTATCCAGTATTTTTTATTATCTTAGTGGAAATATGACTAACTTAAATATTTTGGACACATTAAACACCATGATTATCTAGAGAAGACCATTTTGGAAGGGTACATAATGGGAAAAAAAAAAGAGAGGAAAATCAAGGCGAAGATGGCTGCAAGACATCGTTGATAATCTGCAAATGGATGCATCAGCAATTGGCATCTTGCTTACAACCGAGAGATCTACAGGAGTGCTGGTGGGAGGCAAAGTTCTACATGCAAATAACTGACTGACTGAGTGGAAATATTGCTATTCTGAAAAAAAATTCACTCTATGGAGAAGTATGAGAAGTAGGCCTGATTGGCACATTGGTAAATAAAGTTATAAATTGTGCCCTCTGATTAAAACTTTGGGTTCAAATTTAAATTTAATTTGTATGGTGCAAAAAAATGTCTGCACACTATGTCTAATAGTTGACTGTTTAATCATGTGAAAAAAATGGTTGGGAGATACTTAAAAGGTATATTGATAATAATTTGCTAATGATGATTCATTTTATATTCATTGTCCACTTTTGCTGAACTGTTTAAATCAATTAAATCTTGGTGAATGCATCAGATTTTTGGCTTTTCATGTAAAATGTGTCCAGTCAAGTGATTCTGTCACAAGCTTCCACTTTTCATATGCATAATTTACTTAGTCAGTCCTCTCATAAAACTCAGGAAGAAACAATTCAAATTCAAAGAACACTTCATGAGAGCAGGTGGATATTAAATAACAACAGGGATGGCAGAGGGCAAAAGAGAGCAAACAAAGAGAGAAGATGATAGATGGGCTGATGAAGTGGCATGGAGAAAGAACACCAGTCCAGCTCCAAATTAACACCTGGAATAGAGAATTGTGGAAAAACATAACCACCAACACCTGTCAGCATGACACTAGATAGTTATGTATGTTTCCATGACTATCAGATAAGAATTAGTTGATTTAATAAAGTATATTCTTTTTTAGTCATCATTTTACATCTTTCCCGTGCCGTTAAATGTCACATAGGGCTCGCATAGTTGTTTGCTAAGTTTTCCTGTTTTCGGCGAGTCTTTCAACTTCATCAAGGGATGTTATGTCCACTAAACTTGCTTTTTTTAACAAAGTCCTCTTTAGAGTTTCACGTGGTCGACCTCTTTTTCTTCAGCCTGTTGTGCTCCACTTGATATCTTGTTTTGGTTTTCTCTGATTGTTTCTTCTCATCACATGGCCTACATATGTCCATCTTCTTTTTCTGATCACCCATGAGACAGGTTCTTGTTTGCTCATCTATCTTATCTCTGCATTGTTCTTGAATTGTTCCACCTTATACTGAGTATTTTCCTTAGGCATTTGTTTTTGAAAGAGTTTAATTTCTTGTCTGTTTCTTTAGTTGATTTCCAGCTTTTGCATGCATAAATGAGGGTGGATATTACATTTGAATTGAATAATCTCAACTTGGTTTTTGTGCTTATAACATTTGTAATTCCATATGTTCTCAAGATTTTTGAACACAATGCTGCTTTTGCAATTCTAATTTCCTTCCTGGTGTCACCATCCTGGTCTATGTAGCTGCCGAGGTATGCAAATTGGTTTACTTCATCAACAGCTGTTATTCTACGTGTATTTTTCCTTCAGGATTAATGAGTTTCATTATTTTTGTTTTGTTTTTGTTAATTTCAAGACCTATTTTGCTAGCCAAGGAAGACAGGGAATCTGTTTTTTTCCTGCACTGATTTCACATTGTCACTGATAAGAGTTATGTCATCTGCAAAATCAAGATCGTCTATTTGGATCCCATGTACCCAATCAATGCTCATTTTACCTATACAGCATCTTTTCATTATAAATTCTATGGCAATTCCAAAAAGCTAAGGAAATAATATACATCCTTGTTTCACGCCTGTTTTAATCTGAAACCATTCGCTCATTCCTTCTTCTGTCTTGATTGCACAGAGATTTCTAATGATGTTGACAATTTTAGATGGTATTCCATATAGTCTTAAAATTCTCCACAATGAATCTCTGTGTATGCTGTCAAATGCCTTTTTAAATCTATAAAGTTCAGGATTAATGGTTTCTGCTTTTCATACTCATCATATAACATAAAAACAGTGCATAATCATAGTTGCAGATCAGAGATGTCTCTAAGCAAGATATGACAGCTGTGAACATAGGTTCCACACGTGCCCGATCCACAGAAAATTATTAAAAGAGAAAATGTATCATCATCAGAAAAACAGAAGTTTCTGGAAGAGACAAATGTGAGATAGGCATGCACAAAAATTAACACCAGCCACAATGGCAGAAAATGGATTAAAAAATTAATCTTGCTTCATTGGCCTTTCTTATACTAAAACATTTAATTGTACTTTACTGGTACATCCAGTCCAGCAGTCTTGGTGTAAGTATCTTGATTTCTTATCATCATATAGATTCATTTACTTTCTTAAAATATGGGGTTATGGGGCAAGAAGATGATGAACATGTGATAACAAATTCACTGTGTAAAGTAAGCTTGTTTGGTAGCTCGTTCTTTTGCATAAATCTTTTTTTTTTAAACTTTCACAGAAGCCAAAGCGTAAGCTTGACTCTGACAGAAGAGCCAGGTCACAGCAGAGCATTAGATTCTTCTGGTAGTGGTCTATCCCAGGTGCCCCCAAGCACAAGTAATCCTGAGAACTTGTCTGAGCAAGGCACTGCCTTTTTAAACACTTGTGAGGTCTCTTATGAGGATGAGGGCAGAAATAATGATGAAAGTGGAATTAAGAAACATGTAAATATCTCGGACACAGAGTCATGTGAATGTGCTCACTGTGATGAGGGTAACAGTGGACATGCTACAATTTCTAATTCTGGTGCTCAAGCCAGGCAAATAGAAAACAAAGCTGCACAAGACAGACATGGTTATCAGAATGCCACTTGTGACTTTCCATGTGACGATGACATAACTGTGACAAATGAACACAGAGTAATCACTAGATGACTATTACTGACAGTAACTGCATTGATACAACAAGCTGATAACCACAGAATGCTTTCATTGAAAGCGTGTACTCATTATATTGTACTCATTATGTTGTACTCATTATATTGTACTCATACAGAACATAATAAAGAAATGTATCATCTTGATCCTGTGTTGTCTTCTCTTAAAGGGTGTTTGCAATGGATCACCAACTCTCTCTGTCACACTCTTTAACAGTACATTCTCCTCCTCATCTCATGATGTTATCTGTCCATCTGTACCTTTATTGTTCCTCTGTCCTATCCAGAACATGTTCTCTCATTGACTTGGAACCGCATCAGCCATATATTGCGGCAAAAAGCCCTCACTCCTAAACCGCACTGTCGCTCGGACAGAGTTAAATTGGTACTTACGCACCACCCTCATAATTTGGCGGTTAAGAACATACTGTTTCACCATCTCCACATCCTCCAGACTGAGCCTGATACACATGAATTCTTTGAGGAACCACCATTGTTGGCTTACAGATGGGACAAGAACCTCAGGGACCTTTTATTTCGTAGTGGCCTTAAGACAGATGACACTTTTTATGGTACCAGATGTTGCGGACGTCGCATATTTAATACTTGGCCATTTGTTGTTGAGGCTAGCCAGATCTCCTTCCCTAAGTCCATGTTATCAGTTCAGGAGGGCTTCATCTGCACTTCTTACAATGTTATTTATGTTATTATGTGCAAACGTTGTGATATGAAGTATATTGGGGAGACCGGTTTACGCTTAGGAGATCGTTGTCGCCAACATCTTAACCACATTTCTAAGAGGGCTTGGACACTTGTGGCTAAACATTTGGTACTATTAAATCAGATAGGCAACCATATAATGCACTCAGATTGGCCCAATAGGGACCTTCAAGGAAAACATTCGTATACATATTAGTAAGGAGAACACATTTATATATATTAGTACGGAGAAAACTTTTATACATCTTAGTTAGAAGAGCTGTTTTATATTATTTATTATTTATTATATTATATTATTATTAGTTAACACATTATATTAGTTATCTTGTAGCTAGTCTTACCTGTGCTGCAAAACAACCTGGAATCAATGCTTTAACTGAGAAATTGTCATCTGTGAATTTCGACAAGCAGACATGTATTCTCAGTGGTCCAGGTTGTTCTTGGTATAAAAACATTTTCACAAGTGGGTGACAACTGAGATTATCCATTATTCAGTATATTCCATTATGGTCTGATGAACAACTTTTGTCGTCATGTTAACAACGTAGAATGCCATCATTAATTTCCATTCTAGCATACCACATGAAATTCTAAAGAGGGAATTCTTATGAGAGGTCAAATTTGTAGGCATAAAATCCTTTGATGAGACTGAAAAGCTCACTGAAAACAGGAAAACTTAGAGAAATACCATGTGAGCCCTATGTAACGTTTAACGGCACAGGAAGGATGTAAGATGTAAGAAGACAGATACTTTACTATTTATAAAGATTTATAAATTTTAAAATCTATGTATAAATTATTGACCAAATGTTGAATGTATGTAAATTAAATTCTGTATTTTTGACCAAAGTAGACAATTAAGATCGCTACTTAGATCGCTAATGTTCATGCTTAGATAATAATTTATAATATAGTCTGGGCTTACTATTTCTAATGGTTTTCATTATTGTCATATCATCATGTCATATCTATCAAAATATACTTTTCAGTTACATCAGCAACTGCACTTATCTGTCCTTAATGCTGTTTTATGCCTTGTCGATGGAAGAATCACTAAACACTCATAATTTCTTTCAGTATGTGATCAAAATTCCTTAATAAATCAATTAATAGCATTAACATAATGAATTACGCATTAGTAAATTGCTCTGATATATGAAGTGAAAATTTCACATTTGACATTCAAGAATCTTCTGGGAATCTGACATCCTAACTGTGTTATATGTGCTTTATATTATATATGCATTGTTATGTGTGCATTACGTTATACATGCATTATGTTATATGTGCATTATGTAACTAAATCTTTTGTAATGTCCAGTCAAACCAAGGACATGTCTGATGACCCCAGGTAATCTGCATACACACATTTTCTTTAAAATGCTATGATATCTAACATTTCCATTCTTGTTTCAATAATATGTCTCAATCAAGTGCCGTGCCGTGTGACGTAGGCGATCATTTCTCTCCACAATTCCCTGTCTTTAGACTTGATTATGAGATCCGTCGATGACTTTCTTCCTAGCCACACTGACAGCCTATTCAGTAACTTCTCTCTCTGTCTTTCTCTGTCTCTTCTTCCCTCAATTTTTCCAGTTGCCACAGTGTGTTCCAATTTTCCTCTTCTCAGAAAATGTCCTGTAAATCTCGCTTGTCTGCCTCTGAACTTTGCGGTAGTTTGCCTTTTAACTCCAGCCTCTCTTAAGACTTCTTCGTTAGTTTTCTTAGCTGTCCATGGTACCTTCAACATTCTTCTTATGAATCACATTTCTATGGCCTCCATTTCTCGCTGTACTCTCTTATTCATGGACCATGCTTCACATCCATAAAACAAAATTGGGTCGATGTAACATTTAAGTGCTCTGAATCTTGTTTCCATTGATATTGATCTGTCTAGCAAACCAATTTTACTGTTCTAATTCTCCTTCCGAGTTTATTTGGAAACAAAGTTTATTGTCCATTAATAAGGATAAGAACAAATATATTTAGATATCATTGAATGAAAAGAAAATGTCATTGAACATCAGACAGGTGGCGTGCTTTGACATATGGAAACATGGGGAAAAGTCTCAGAACACTACATATGCTCAACAGAACAAGCAAAATGCCTAATAGGTTATGAGAGACAAATGACAGTGCTTAGTCCCACAGCTTAAGTTGGAGACTAACAGAAAGAATGTGTCTAAATATTCAATATGCTAAACTAACTTTTATAAAAATTAATCTACCATAACTGGTATGTGAAGATATTACTGGCTTGAAAAGCTGGTCAGGAGTTCTTTAAAGGCCTATAAAAAGTTTAAAAGCCATTTTTGTTAGTAAATGGGTCATGGAAAAATTGTTTTGGCATTTGTTTTACAGACCAAATTCAGCTTACCTGTCCTGCACCATACAAATGTTACATACTCTAGATAGTGTGCAATGAAAATAGAAAAACATGTTAAGATTTGATGTGCAATCTACATGTCATCAAACAGTGTGATGTACTCACAATATGTGTGATGTACTCATAACATATATGCTAATATTAAGTCTACTATGGTCAGACTTTGATATTTTAATATTTATCAATGAACTTTGAGATCATTTTTTGTTTTATCTTTGAGCATTAACAGATGCTATCAGTTACAACATATATTTTTTTACATAGACACACACACACACACAAACATATGTATTTTTTAAACTTTACACTTAAACACTGACATCAGTCTCTCTCATAAATCCTGTAGTTCATCTCTGGTTGTTCTCATGGCTGTAGAGCTTTCTCTGTAAGGACTGGGGCCTAGAAAGGTTCTTTGTGAGTGTAAGTCGTGTAGTTGGTAAGTCTGGAGAATATGTTCTGCTGTCTGATTCTTTATGGTACGTACGTAGATCTGTTGAATACATTTTCAACTTGTGATACACTGTTCTCAGTCAGAAGATTATAATTTGGTCATTTCTTTTGAGTTTATATATAGCATGATGTTGATAAATATATGCTGTATCATCATCATCATCATCATCATCATCATCGTCGTCGTCGTCGTCGTCATCGTCATCGTCATCATCATCATCATCATTATCATTCACTCCCTTGAGAGCATAGGCCACAAAGGCTCTCCAGTCATCCCTGTTCTTGGAATTATTCTCTGCTTCCTTCCATGTGCATCCCTTGTCACTGAGCACTGTCATAATTTCTCTTCTCCAAGTAAGTCTAGGTCTTCCTCGTTTTCTATTTCCTTGAGGATTCCATGTCAGTGCCTGTCTTGCTATGTTGGTGTTGGGTTTCCTCAGAGTGTGGCCAATCCACCTTCCCTTTTTAGACATGATTTGTAAGTTCATAGGTTCTTGTCCTGCCCTTTCTCAGACCTCCTCGTTCCTGATCTTGTCCTGCCATTTAATGTTTAAAGTCGTCCTCAAGCAGTAGTTCATGAATGTTTGTATCCTCTGTTTTATTGTCTTGGTAATAAAAATATACTATGTAGCAGTATCTGTTAATTAGATATAGTTGAAACTGCAATAAGAGAACAAGCAGAATTTCAAAAACGGAGAAACTGTCTCTTGATCAAATCTTTACATCTTACTTCTTACATCCTTCCCGTGCCGTTAAACGTCACATGGGGCCCACATGGTAGTTCGCCAAGATGTCCTGTCTTCAGCGAGTTTTTCAATCTCATCAAGTGATGTTATGCCCACTGAATTGGCTTCTCTTAACAATGTCCTCTTTAGAGTTTCACGTGGTCGACCTCTTTTTCTTCGGCTTGTTGTATTCCATTTGATAGCTTGTTTGGGGATTCTCTGATTGTTTCTACTCATCACATGACTGATATATGTCCACCTTCTTTTTCTGATCAACCATGAGACAGGTTGTTGTTTTCTCATCTGTTTGATCTCTACGTTGTTCTTGAATTCATTCCACTTGATGCCGAGTATTTTCCTTAGGCATTTGTTTTCAAAAGTCTAATTTCTTTTCTATTTCTTTAGTTGTTTTCCAGCTTTCGCATGCATAAATGAGGGTGGATATTACATTTGAATTGAATTCCAAAATGCAAGGGAGATATTATACATCCTTGTTTCAAGCCTGTTTCAATCTGGAACCATTCACTCATTCCTTCGTCTGTATTGACTGCACAAGCATATCCATTGTAGAGGTAACTAAAGATGTTGACAATTTTAGATGGTATTCCAATATTCTTAAAATCCTCCATAATGATTCTCCATGTATGCTATCAAATGCCTTTTTAAAGTCTATGAAGTTCAGGATTAACGATCTTTGCTTTTCAATATGTTTTTCAAGTATTATTCTTACAGTAAAGATCTGGTCGAGACAGCTTCTCCCGTTTTGAAATCCTGCTTGTTCTTCTCTCATTGCAGCATCCACTATATCTTGAATTCTATTTAGAATAACTGTGCAAAATACTTTTGACACAACTAATAGTAAGGTTACTCCTCTCCAGTTATTGCAATCGCTAAGGTCGCCTTTTTCGGTATTTTAACAATGATTCCTTTTTCCATTTAGAATGGACCTTTTCTTCTTTCCAAACTTCATTAAATACTCACTGTAGTTGTCTCATGTTATCACTATTAATAGCTTTTAACATTTCAGGTGTTATTTCATCTTCACCTGTAGTTTTGTTGTTAGCAAATTGCTGTTTCAGTTTCATGCAATGAAATTTCATTTAGGTAGACATTTAGTTGTGGGATTGGTAAGTCAGTTTCAAGGTCTGTCAGTTCTTTTTGGTGTGGTCGATTAAGTAATTCTTGGAAGTGTTCGGCCCATCTTTGTTTTTGATCTTTGCTTAATGTTAATAGTGTGCCAGTTTTGCTAAGGATTGGTCTTTCTTTGGATGCAATAGTACCTGTTAGCTTTTTTTGTATGTTATATAGACTTGTCTCCCGTTTTTGCTGTCTTCTCTGCTTCTTTCGTCATATTGTCCATGTATTCTCTTTTAACCCTTCTAGCTGAACTTTTTTACTTTATTGTCTAGTTCTTTGTACGTTGCTTTTGCCAAATCTCTTCCAAGATCTGTCTTTACATTCAACATGGCTAATTTGGCTGCTCGTCTTTTATGTATGGGTTTCTATGTGTTATTTGATATCCATGCTTTTCTACCTGTTGTTTGCAGTCCAGCACTAGTTTTAGCTGCTGAAATTATGGCTGTGCTGTAAGAATGCTATAATTCATATATCTGTCTGTCTGTCTGTCTGTCTGTCTGTTTGTCTGTCTGTCCGTCCGTCCGTCCGTCCGTCCGTCCGTCTGTCTGTCTGTCTGTCTGTCTGTCTGTCTGTCTGTCTGTCTGTCTGTCTCCTCTATCTCACTGAATGCAGCGAACTGTTTGGTAAGTTCCAGATTAAAATTACTATTAGTATTTTCATCTTGTAGACTATGAGTGTTTGTTTTTCTGAGTTTTGCTTTCTTGTGTTGGCTTTTCAGTTTTAGAAATTACTATATTGTTATGTATATCGTGCCTCATCAAAATGGGCAAAGCGGACCTATACAAATCCATCAAGCAACACCTCGATGAACAAATGCAAAACAACTTCCTTCAAATTATCTATCACATACGACTCATTGCATTACATGTAGCCAAGGGGAGTGGTTGCAAATCCCAACTAAATACTAGGTCACGGACATCACACAATCAAAACAACACTGGAGTCATCTCTTTAAAAGCATTGAAGGAAATCATAATATCAAAGGCCTAAACATGTATGGGCATGTGCCGAATGCAGTGAGGCCGCACCCTAGGACCACCAACAGAGCTAGGCTCCTTTTTTCACAGTTACAGTTACATGTCGTGTCGGACAGCGTCAACGATAATACTTCTCCATCTTTCACGATCGTTGGTGTTTCAAGTTATTTGAAACGCCTTTCTTTATCAGTACCACTTATATAGTCATCTGAGATATGTTTCTCTTGCTTTCTCTCTCTTCTTGTTTCCTTTACTTTTGTAGTCTCTAAAGAAGTTCTGTAACTTCTGTCTTCTCCTGACATGTCCAAGAACATTTGGCTCTCTTTATCTTATAACTTTTAACTAGTTGCCGCTGTTCAGAATTTTTTCTTATGACCTTTTCATTTGTTTTTCCTGTCTGTCCAGGGTTTGTGTTACATCTTTCTCCAAAACCATTTATATGTTGCTAACACTTTATTTATTTTCTGTTTATTAACTGTCCAAGGTTCAGAAACCATAGAGCAATATTGACTTTGTAAAGCACTGTAATACTTTGTTTCTAACTTTTAGGGACATCCTCTTATTTAATAGTATATTTTCAAACCATGAAGAGCTACGGTAATTAGGGATCTATCCATCCATCCAGTGGGAGGATATGTTTGTCCATCCACTCATCCATCCATCCATCCATCCATCCATCCATCCATCCATCCATCCATCCATCCATCCGTAACTCCATCGATCCATACGTCACTCCATTCTTTCATGCGTCACGCCATCCAACCATGACTCACTTCATCTATCCCTGCATCAGTCCAGAGTAAATTAATTATTTAAACCAACCAATCAACTGATCATTTCACAATTCATTTCGCTTATTTGTCAAACAATAAAATAAATACATTCACAATAAAACATTCTATAAAGTAATCAACCTGTTAATGATTAAGTTAATAAATTAGCTGAATCTATAGATAAATCAAATAGTCAAACCATAAATCTATCATTCAATCCATTGTTTATTTATAAGTCAATTCACATACAAGCCAGCTATAAATCAGTTCATCCAACCATGTGTAGAGTAAACCGTTTACAGTGAATATGTCCACAAACGAAACATCCATTCATAAATCAAACCACCTATAAATCCATCCATCCATCCATCCATCCATCCATCCATCCATCCATCCATCCATCCATCCATCCACACACATATATAGGTACAACGTGACGGGGTTAATGTAGAGCAGATATGTATCCAGCATTTACACATGATCGTAATATTATATATACTGAGGAAATATTTGTATGTTTCCTGATCTATCTGATCTTTTTTAAGAGTTCGTGATTAATTCATTATTTATATATTTTAGGTCACATTGTTCCATGACGTTATAATATGTACGCGGAAGTTCAAGGAGATCTGGACTCCGTCAGCCAGAACGAGATTGAGTTTGTGATCTGTCAATCAATTTTGAAATCTTATTTACTGAGCAGAAAGTCCTTCAAGGCAATAAAGGACAAGGCAAGTCCAAGGTGAAGTGCAAACATAAAAAATATGACATTTTGATTGGTAGTTCTTAATCCTTTCTGTAAAACCGGAAGTCCTGGAGTACTTTTATTTTATCCATGTCATTCTGGTTGTAAAAAGGGGGGTAATTCTTGTATCTTCTCAGATCAATGAATGTACGCAGTTTGTTTGTCTGAGAGGAGGAAGAGTCAAATGTGGGGAAAATGTGAAGAAAATGTATTTGTATATGTCCACTGACCTTTGTGCTACACCTACCATGTATTTGTTTATGTCCACTGACCTTTGTGCTACACCTACCATGTATTTGTTTATGTCCACTGACCTTTGTGCTACACCTACCATGTATTTGTTTATGTCCACTGACCTTTGTGCTACACCTACCATGTATTTGTTTATGTCCACTGACCTTTGTGCTACACCTACCATGTATTTGTTTATGTCCACTGACCTTTGTGCTACACCTACCATGTATTTGTATATGTCTACTGACCTTTGTGCTACACCTACCACGTATTTGTATATGTCTACTGACCTTTGTGCTACACCTACCATGTATTTGTATATGTCCACTGACCTTTGTGCTACACCTACCATGTATTTGTATATGTCCACTGACCTTTGTGCTACACCTACCATGTATTTGTATATGTCTACTGACTTTTGTGCTACACCTACCATGTATTTGTATATGTCCACTGACCTTTGTGCTACACCTACCATGTATTTGTTTATGTCTACTGACTTTTGTGCTACACCTACCATGTATTTGTATATGTCCACTGACCTTTGTGCTACACCTACCATGTATTTGTATATGTCTACTGACTTTTGTGCTACACCTACCATGTATTTGTATATGTCTACTGACTTTTGTGCTACACCTACCATGTATTTGTATATGTCTACTGACTTTTGTGCTACACCTACCATGTATTTGTATATGTCTACTGACTTTTGTGCTACACCTACCATGTATTTGTATATGTCCACTGACCTTTGTGCTACACCTACCATGTATTTGTATATGTCCACTGACCTTTGTGCTACACCTACCATGTATTTGTATATGTCTACTGACTTTTGTGCTACACCTACCATGTATTTGTATATGTCTACTGACTTTTGTGCTACACCTACCATGTATTTGTATATGTCTACTGACTTTTGTGCTACACCTACCATGTATTTGTATATGTCTACTGACTTTTGTGCTACACCTACCATGTATTTGTATATGTCTACTGACTTTTGTGCTACACCTACCATGTATTTGTATATGTCTACTGACTTTTGTGCTACACCTACCATCTAACAGCACATACTTCGAAAACAGAAATGTCGAGCAAAGGCAGCATTTTAGAAAAAGAAATCTATTTTGTGATGTCCAATTTTGTCAAAAGATCTAAAGAGTCTAGAAATGCTACACCGAGCCAGTACTACTATATAGAAGCGAATCATGGTCGCTAACATTAAACAACAACGAGAGCATTAGAGGCAACCGAAATGCGCTACGTAAGAAAGAATGTTAGAGATAACATGGACACATAAACTAAAAAAACAACAACAAATAAAGAATGCCTAAGACAAGTCAATGAGAAACGAATATTAATAAACACATATAGGGGAGACAATCTAGGATCATTGGCCATAGAGTTAGAAAGATCGAAAACTTGGCAGATACATAGACCAGGATGGTGACACCAGAAAGGAAGTTAGAATTCGAATTGCAAAAGCAGTATCGATCTTCAAGAATCTTGAGAACATATGGCATTCAAAAGTTATAAGCACAAAAACCAAGTTCAGATTATTCAATTCAAATGTAATATCCACCCTCATTTATGGATTCGAAAGGTGGAAAACAACTAAAGAAATAGGCAATAAATTAGACTCTTTTAATTTTGAAAACAAATGCTTAAACAAAATACTCGGCATCAAGTGGAACGAATTCAAGAACAATGCAGAGATCAAACAGATGAGCGAACAACAACCAGTCTTATGAGTGATCAGGAAAAGAAGATGGGTATATATTGGTCTCATGATGAGAAGAAACAATCAAGAGAATCCCAAAACAAGCCATCAAATGCAACACAACAGACCGAAGAAAAAAAGAGGCAGACCAAATGAAACTTTAAAGAGGACATTGTTAAGAGAGGCCAAATTAATAGGCATAAAATCCCTTGATGAGTTTGAAAACCTCGCCGAAAACAAGGAAAATTGGCGAACTACCTTGTGAGCTCTATGTGATGTTTAACAGCAAAACTCCAACCGCGTTTAGTTCCCCTGCTCACTAATCTTTCTGTATAAATGATTATGTCCTCAGGAATTGTATGTTTGTTAATGAGTTTGTTTATTTTCTTTTGTGTTTTCCCCTCCGCCCGTTTTCGGCATTTTCTTGTAAGTTTTCTTGTACTTTTGTGAGATTTTGGTGGGCCTCGCTGCAAGTAATCCATTCTGGTACGGTCACATTCAGTGTCAGATAATGTCTACACTCTAAGGCATTCAGTGTCAAATAATGTCTACACTCTAAGGCATTCAGTGTCAAATAATGTCTACACTCTAAGGCATTCAGTGTCAAATAATGTCTACACTCTAAGGCATTCAGTGTCAGATAATGTCTACACTCTAAGGCTTTCAGTGTCAGATAATGTCTACACTCTAAGGCATTCAGTGTCAGATAATGTCTACACTCTAAGGCATTCAGTGTCACATAATGTCTACACTCTAAGGCATTCAGTGTCACATAATGTCTACACTCTAAGTACATCTTGTCATCATGTATTCTTCCAGCACGCATGTCTTTACATATAAAAAAAAAAAACTCTTCCGCACGTATTATAAGGATTTTCATACAAATTATTAGATTTTATTTGAAATCACTTTTTTCTGAGTTTGAGAGTTTTGTTCACAATCCAGAGAGACACTTGGTGATAGATAGGACATATAACACCATGTAACCCGCTATATGCACTTCAAATAACATTCCTCTATACGTAATCTCGTGTTTGGATTCTAGTTAGTTAACAAAGTTAACATCAGTCAAAAAAAGAGGGGCGAATGTTTAGATATTTAAACAGTGCTAGGAATGATGTCAGCCACACTTACAAGAGAGGCTGATACATCCTTTGAGGAGGAGTACGTAAGTTACACGTCATGCAAACCATGTTCTACGTAAATTAAACCATGTCCCTAGAGAACGGTTCGTGAATTCATTTTCTTCTCGCCATTCCAGATAGTGTAGACGGTTTTCTAGCTGCTGAACACCAGTGCATGAACTGATCAGGTTATATTCTGATCGGACCGTAAAATCAGTTTTATCTTCTGTATCTCCACACAGCTAGTGCAAAATCTTTTAACAATCTGCTTTCTGAAGTCAGTGAGGGCGAAGAAGTCTGTTGCTAACTGATGTAGATATATCAGAACCGGCGAGAAAAAAACAGCAGCGTTTCCAGGCAAGTAGATGTAAATTTGTAAATTAATACCGACAACATACTGTCATGTCGCAGTAATGTAATATATGATCGTGGTTAACCTAGACTGCAATGAGTAAGAGATTAATCGGATTTAACTTGCATCCGGGTGATTAATAACATGAGGAAAAAAACCCAAACTGTGCTAAACCCACTCGAGTTTTGCTATTGTATACAAGACCAAGGGAAGACTCCCTTATGTGAAAAGACAATTACAACTGAAATGGAAAGTTTATTTGTTGCTACAGAAATGTAACAGATAATTAAACAACAAATTAGAAGAGCTTTCTTTTAAATAGAAGACATTTTTAATCAAATTGATGTACCACTTTAGACAGCATTAATATTATTGTGTTCAAAGTTTACGTGTTTATTTGTTATTCATTTGCAATATCTTTTCATTATTTTATTTTTTTAAATCCTTCAAATTTCAAACCCATTCTTGAACTTGATTGACCAAATGTCTTTTTTGTTTACGGGATTATCCCTTTTTTCATCTGCTGATTCTGTCGTCCAGAGAAAAGTTATTCAAACAAAAAATAATAATAATGAAAATAATGATCTGAATTAGTAAGGAGATTTATCCTAGTTGCAATACAATTTAACATACTCTACCAGATGTAATTACAACGACTTCTACATAGCTTTCAGTTGTAACACATGAAGCAACATTATTATGAAGGCTCTGCTAATTATTAGTTATAAATTCAGTGTTTTTATCGTAAGAGGTAAGATGTCCAAGTCCAAGTATAGTTTCATAGATTCACTTATACAAGAATTCCGCTTCGAAACATGGACTAAGGACATCCGAGAAAGTCTGAATGTGTCCTTGCGAGACGCCGGTCAATTTGCTCAAGACCGTATTGCATTCAGGGAGGCAATGCGAGGAACAGCGTTCTGGAGAGGACATGTCGTATGAAGAAGAGAACGAAGAGAGTGTTAGCGATATAGTTTTATAAATTGCTCGTTGAGCAGTTTTTAATGAACCTAATGGTCTTTTTCTTTCTTCTTCTTCTTCGTCGTCGTCGTCGTCATCGTCATTGTCGTTCGCCCTCAAAGTGTGCTTGTTGTGTTGTGCCGCAGTCATGCACTTTAGGCCAGTAAATCAGACATTGACCTGAGGCATTTTTATGACCGACTTAGTCTTTCCACTGAGATCCTCTTATTCACTTGTCACTTGACCAGATTACTGTGTGTATTCAAGGTCCACTGGCAGGTAGCATAGGGTCTTGTCCAGCTATGGTTCGCCAAAACTGATGTAAGCAGTCAACTATAACATAATGGTCATTCTTACAGTGTACATCATTAGGAAATAGTTGCAACAAAGAGTACAGGCCAATAAACTACGGCGTTTCATTACACAACAAATACATGATGATAATGAAAGGAATTTTCTCTGCAGAAGGAATGTTAGCCTTTCATAGTTTTCAAGGATAACTATTTGTTTAGATCCGTGAATTGCACATCAGAATATTCAGATTCTAAGAGAAAAAGTGTGAAAGTGTAGTTTGAATGTGCTGTTATCCCTGCACCTGGTGAAGACCTATGTGTTACATGAGACAAAATATGCATATTGTAGGTAAGGACGCGAAAGTAGGGACTGAACAAAACAATGAAGTTACTGGCAAGTATGGACTAGGTATCAGAAATACAAGAGGAGAGATGTTGATTGAGTGGGCAGAAAAGAATAAAATGATAATAGGAAATACTTGGTTTTAACAACACTCAAAGCGACTATGGACATGGAAAAGCCCAAATAATAACATACGTAACCAAATATATTACATTATGATCAACAGAAGATTCAGGAACTCAGTAATATCCGTGAAAACAAGACCAATCGCAGACTGCAACAGTGACAACATCCCAGTTGTAGGAAAAGCGAGAATCGGGCTAAAGAGGTTACAAGTAGCAGCTAAAAACAAAGAACTAGATAGAAAACTGTTACGGAAAGATAAAGCAATACAAGAACAATATAGTACCATGGTACATAATAGGTATAATGCTATAGAGAAGATTGAAAAGATTGATGAACAATGGAATATGCTTAAATATTCTATTCAACAGACATCTATCGAAAACCTACCTCCAAATAAACGATAAGCTAAACAGGGGTGAATGACAGAAGAAATTTTGCAGATAATGGATCGGAGAAGAAGTCTTAAGGAAGATAAAGATGAATATGAGAAAATAAATAAAGAAATAACACACACATGCAATAAAACTAAAGAAGAGTGGCTAAATAAGAAATGTAATGAAACAGAAACACACCATCATGGAAACGCAAAAGATATGTACAAACAAATAAAAAAGTTAACAAACAAAAGGACATACCACAAGACTGGTTGCCTGAAGTCAAAGGAGGGGCATACAATAATGGACAGAGAAGAAATAATGGCAAGATGGAGCGAATACATTAGAGAACTCTATGAGGACAATAGAAGCGAAGTAGATATACGAAATAAAAATTAAGGGCCTCCATTATTAAAAGCGTTAAGTGGAAGAAGACATCAAACACATGAAGAACAACAAAGAACCAGGACCAGATAAAATCACCAAGGATAATTAGAAGCATTAGGAGAGCTTGGCATAGAAATAATTACCAGATTGCTGAATGACATCTATAACAGTAACTATGTCCCATCAGACCTTTTGCAATCAGTTTTCAGTGCCTTACCAAAGAAACAAGGTGCAGTTGAATGTAAAGACCATCGAACCATTAATCGTATGAGCCATATTACCAAAATCCTGCTTCGTATTATCATGAAAGAGTCAGGGGTAAAATGAAAGCAGAATTCGATAAAAAACGGCGTGGCTTCGTCGAAGGAAAAGGCACAAGATATCCCATTGATATATTGATGAACACTGATGAAAAGATCAAAAGAAGTAAAGACGGACCTATACGTAAAGCATTCGATAAAATGAGACACACAGAAATTATAAGAATGAAGACACCAGCATAGTTCAGAAAGATCTAAAACTCATCAAAGCCATATACTGGCAGCAATCAGTAGCAATGAAGGTTGAGAACCATATAGGAGCATTCCAAGACATAAAATTGGGAGTGAGAGACAAATGCGTTCTCTCTTCTGACCTCTTCTCCTTGTACAGCGAAAACATAATGAGAAATATTGAGAGCTTTGCCAGGAGTATCAATTGGCGGGTACAACCTTAATAACTTAAGATACTCCTATGCAGACAATACAGTTCTGATTGCTAAAAGTGAAGTGGAGCTACAGGCTCTTCTGGACATCGTGGTTCGTGAAAGTAAAATTAAAGGTTTCAGCCTAAATAAAAAGAAGACTGAAGTGATGGTCATCTTAAAGAAAAGAATACCACCAAAATGTAGCATTACCATCGATGGCACAGAACTGGTACAAGTTAATAAATTCAAATACTTAGGCACAATTATAACAGCTGATGGGAAATGTCACAACGAAATAACAAGCAGACATGCTCAGGCCAAGTCAGCATTCCAGACAATGAGACACATCTTGTGCAACAGATCCACATTAATGGAAACAAGATTCCGAGTAGTTAAATGTTACATCGACCCAATTTTGTTTTATGGATGTGAAGCGTGATCCATGAATACAGCGAGAAATGGAGGCCATGGAAATCTGGTTCATAAGAAGGATTTTGAAGGTACCATGGACAGCTAATAAAAGCAACGAAGAAGTCTTAAGAGAGGCTGGAGTTAAAAGGCAAATTATAGCAAAGATCAGAGACAGACACGTGAGCTTTGTAGGACATTTTCTGAGAAGAGGAAAATTGGAACACACTGTGGCAAATGGAAAAATTGAAGGAAGAAGAGACAGAGGAAGACAGAGAGAGAAGTTACTGGATGGGCTGTCAGTGTGGCTAGGAAGAAAGTCACCGGCGTATCTCATAATCAAGTCTAAAGACAGGGAATTGTGGAAAATGATCAGGGAATTGTGGAAAATGATCAGGGAATTGTGGAAAATGATCAGGGAATTGTGGAAAATGATCAGGGAATTGTGGAAAATGATCAGGGAATTGTGGAAAATGATCGCCTACGCCACGCGGCAGTGCACTTGATTGATTGATTGACGTAAGGACAAAAACATTTTTGCGTTTACTATTTAAAAAGAAAACATAAACTTAAAACTTGTCACTTACCAACAAATTGCCTCATGAAGTAACTGGATCATTAGACAATCTTTCTCTCTTTTGTCACTTAAAATTTCGTAACGCTTCACCCATCTCTAACATATAATTTTACCACCACCCCCCCCCCCTTTTCGGCTTAGACATTTCGCTGGGGGTTGTGTCCGGTAGAGAGTTTGAACTTGTTTATCAGAAACTCGTGTCCGGGAAGGGGATATAAAAAAAAAAAAACGACACAAATACTAATAGTAGTTTACGTCAAACTCCGCGCCCTGCCGCTATAAAAGCCCCCGAAGTGAGACGATTTTAAAGAAGACTTCGCGTCAGATGATCTCCGGCCGTATCTAGGAAAGGTACCTTTTCTTTTTGAGTGATATCTGTGCAAGGGGAAGAGATCCACACATTGATGATCTGTAATAATGATGAGCCTTCAAGGAAACGTTCTGATCTTCACTGCAGCCATCCTGGTTGTATCCAGTGGTCAAGGTAACGATCTGTTCAGTGGTTTTTTTTTCTTTTGATATATCACATGCTTTACACAGTCATTCTTTGTTTTTATTTTGATATATCACACGCTTTACACAGTCATTCTTTTTTTTTCTTTTCTATTGAACTGGCCTGCGTGAAACTATATTATGTAACTTACGTTCAAAGTAAAGACATACAGAGGAATTTATCACGCATAAGAGAGAAGTACACTTTAATGGAGACAGTTTTTCAACATTAAAATGAAGAACTGGTCCCAAATAACTACAATTCATCAACTGGGACTGGCATGTCACTTATTTCGTTTTGTTTATTAAAATATTTTTATCATTCCAGGACCGCTTAATACCCACCCCGACTGACAAATTTCTAAAATTGGTTAAGTATTCGAAAATTTGAGTGGAAGGGTGGAGTAAACGTGAATGTATTCGTCCAAACACTCTTATCAAATAAATCTGTTTATCAGGTGTAAATGGATGTTTTAGGGAAGGAGATTGAACGTGATAAATTTACAGTAAATGATGATAATATATGGGAATATACGATGTAAGAGACGACAGTTAGACTTGATATTCTAGCACACAAAGGTTTTGTGTGAAAGGAACTAAGGAGACTCTCAACTGTTATTTCACCCACCTGCGACCTCAAAGTCAGTGTATCGATGAGCTGCAGTTTTATTTGTGAATGGATGTCATAAATTTCTGTGCTCCGATCTGGCAGTCAACGACTTTTAGCGGCCATACTAGCGGCAGGGTTGGAGAACCATAGCTGACCAAGACCCTGTCCCACCTCTCTGTTGGTACCCCCAGTAACAGGCCTAGCATGGCGAAAGGGGCAAGGATCGCCTTATTCCCTATGGTAGTGGAGTGTACTAAAGAAGTATTGCATACCCCTTGCTTCTTATTTGCACTCAGAGAGCGAAAAAACAGGTCGTTATAGCCCGCCCCCAGCCCGACACGGTACTGTGCTTCGACACCTTCACGCATCGCCAGCAAAGAATATCAGCTCCTAGTTGCAGGGAGGTGGACGAAGTGCCAGAAAGTGTAGTGAGGACGAGTATGTGTCTGTGTGTAACTTTTCGTTATAATTTTTCTTCTCATAATGTCTAGAGCAATTGTTTTAGTATTTCGATGCTGATTTGTATGAATACATCTACATCTGTTACTAACCGTCTCCTCATGTGATTCGACTATTGAATTTCTATGAGTGATTGAAACCATCAATACAGAGTTATTCAAATGTCTGTGAAACATTTCAAAACTTCACAACAAATAAACTACGTAACAGAATATGATAATTCTTACGCCAAGTGAGAGAGAGAGAGAGAGAGAGAGAGAAAAAGAGAGAGAGAGAGAGACAGAGATACTCTTCAAGTTTTTTTTTAATAATAACCCGCGCAGAGCTCCCGTGGTTTGCTGCTAGGATGCAGCAGTAGCAAATATGACGTTCAGTGAACGTGAGTAGTCATTCTGTGTTTTGGAATCCGCAAGAACCTCGTCCATTGTGACTGTGCAGAAACGATTTCGAGCAGAATTCCAGAAAGCAGCACCTGTTTTCAATAGTGTCAATAAGTGGTATGCGAAATTCCGGGATATCTGTGCACAGATCCTCGGAAGGGACCAAGCGAAGAATTTGTGGATCGTGTTAGAGAAGCTTATCAACGAAGTCACCGCAAGTCCACTACACAGAGGATTCGCCATACTGATGATTGCGAGACTCTTAGCTGTAAACTTGAAAAGTTTCTGTCTCTCTCTTGGGTAAGAATTATCATGATCCGTTACGTAGTTTCTTTGTTACGAAGTTTTGAAATGTTCACGGACGTATGAATAACCCTGTACAGGTAAGCGACAGGATTCGGTGTAACAGAGATAGTGAAGTAAAATATTGCCGTAAAGTTTTTCATACTGTTATCGCTAGCAGTCTCTAGCTTTTAAAAAGTTTATTAAGTTCTTTACCCACGTACATGTACTGCAGATTTTCTGGCGTAATCCTAAGCATATTTAGGTTGATTTTAATGTTTGCATACATGACATACAGGTCACCGTATAACTGGTGATGGTAGCTTGTTCAGTTGATAACTTGTTCATAATTTTGCTTTCTGTAAGGCCCTCCAGACGTTTGCAAAAAGAGGCATGTGCGCTTCTTTAACCTGGCAGACAGGGTGCACTCCATATCTTTGGGCGCTATCAAAGAAAACAGCTACATCGTGCCGGAAGATAGTAGCACAGTAAGTCCAATCTCTGCAGACACAGCTGCTAATTTATGTGGCTTTTAACACCTTCCTGTCTTTGTCAAGGATTTATTAGACACGCTTCTGACAGCAGGCATGCTTTTTATTATCGGTTGAATACAAAAGGCATAATTTATTCAATCCAGTTGACGTGTTCAAGGGTAAATTCTCTTCATTAATGTTGCAATGACGTCAGAAAGTGAGAAATTCTACAGCCACATAAAAATAATTGGCAAATAAAACTATAAATAAACTAAATATTTTTTCAGGATAGGAAGTGGATTAACATTTCATTAACAATGTAGTAAATTTAGTACAAGATGTAACAGTAGCTTCCAGTGTGACTGTTCCCCTCATTTAACAATAAAAAGTAAGGACAACGATATCAAATTTATTTTAAATAGAGGTACTCCCTGCATAACGTTACATTCGAACAACGTCCGACCGCATATATGTCCATGGCCCCATGATGTTATCATAGACTACAAAAATCCTGATTGGAGCATAGAGGTTATGACTGAACGTGGCAAACTAGTTTCCCGCATGGTTCATGTAAATTATGTTGCCAGACGTACAATGAGGCAGAGCATACATAATCTATAATGCATATGTCTTGATAGTGATAATAAACGTCTCTGTTACTGGCTTGTGTATGTAATATGCTACACTTTCAATCGTTATTTTAAGATAAATTAGACACTACACAGTCCTGATTGTGTTCGAACTACCCATTAGCCATTTTGTGAACGTGTTGTATTGTGTCAGCTTCTGTCTGCTATGTTTAGGGCGTAAGTTTCAAATTGCCTTTATTTTTTTTATACCCCGTGTACAAACAAAAACATTTCACAGTATAACAATGCAGACTTCAACTCTCAGTCAGTTGTGTTTAGTCTGGTGTCTCGCCCATCCCTTGTTTGTAGTAGTGTTATCTCTCTGTTCTATTTTCTTTCGAAAATTTGCATGCTTCGTTGGCCTATGTATACAGTAGAGTCTAGACAGTCTAAATTTATAGGCCATGTCATGAGAAAATGCGAACTAGAACTCGTCGTGACAACAGGAAAGTATAGAGGCCGAGTTAGAACAAGGGTGAAAATCCTGGAGGAATTTGCGAGATGGCACGGAAAGAGTACACCAGAACAACTTCACAAAACGAAGAGCTGTGAATTATGACCGCCAACACCAGCAGCCATGGCGCTTGATAGATAGATACAGTAGTTTATATTTACAGTATATTATTATATTATGTATACTGTATTATGTTAACCTACTTGTCAGACACATTAGTTGAAATACAGTGCTGTATGTGTACAGCATCTTGGCTATATAGTCAATATATCTACTCTACATTATTCCATAGAGGCAGGATTGCTAAGAACGTACTATGGTGCTAACACAATGCCAAAACCACATAACCGTTCAATTTCACAGAATGTATTATGGACGTTATGCGGGAAACAGCTCTAGTTATTTGTATATGGACTTGTCCATGAATAGCGTGCATGTAATCCAAGTACATGTGTGTGTGTGTGCGTCTGTGTGCTAGACTAAAGCATGTAGCAGTTTCCACGTCAGCCAGACACATGAACCATTGGTTTACTAAATGAAAGAACCACTTAAACACATGCATATATACACGGCAACGTCAAGCTATGGCATAGACGAAGAAAAATATTTCCACTCCAATTCCTCTTTCATGTACTGAGATGCCTGCGAATTTCAAAACTTAGATCAAGCGAGCTGTTAGTTTCATCTTTCCTCTTCTTTTAGATCAAGCGAGCTGTTAGTTTCATCTTTCCTCTTCTTTTAGATCAAGCAAACTGTTAGTTTCATCTTTCCTCTTCTTTTAGATCAAGCGAGCTGTTAGTTTTATCTTTCCTCTTCTTTTAGATCAAGCGAGCTGTTAGTTTCATCTTTCCTCTTCTTTTAGATCAAGCAAGCTGTTCGTTTCATCTTTCCTCTTCTTTTAGATCAAGCGAGCTGTTAGTTTCATCTTTCCTCTTCTTTTAGATCAAGCGAGCTGTTAGTTTCATCTTTCCTCTTCTTTCATGTGTCCTTTTTCCACGCCGTCGTTCATGTTATAATGCTGTCTTGAGCACTCCTGATGTTTACAGACAATTTAATTATACTTCCTTGTATACAGACACTGGTCTGAGAATGAATTTTGGACAAAATGCCAAACAAGAAAGATATTAATAGAGATGTGAAAACTGTCTCAATAAATCTGGCCTCGATGATGCATCCTGGTTTATGTTGTGTTGTACTCCGCTGAGATGAATCTTGCAAAATCTAGTGCTAGATTAATCAATTTTCTAGCCTTTCCTGATCTGTGTACACACGCAAACAAGAAATAATGCATTCAGGACAAATGTATAGCGTGAAAACAAGAAATATCCACATTTCAGGATCAGTGTACACATAAAAACAAAAGATATTCGAAAACAAATGTGACACGTGACTCAGATTATAGTTTGTTGTTTTTTTTTTTTAGTCAAGATTAATGTAAAGTTTTCTAAATGAACATTCCAAACATGGAGCAAATTGTATTTTTATTAGATGATATAAGTGAACAAATAATCTATCTTAGGCACCTCAGCCCTGCCAGGATCTATTCCGAACCATGGATGGGACGTGTAATCATCCAGACAATTTAGGATCATCTTTCAAGCCAACAGGCAGAATTCTCCCCCCTGCTTATGATGACGGTTAGTACAGATATTTTAAGTTCGAGCAAAGAACATTAAACCGGGCATAGTTTTACATTTGTAGCTGTCACTTCAGTCTTACGTTAATACATACTGCTGGTTATATTTTGTGTGTAAACATCGCTGTAAGCACACAACAACCTGCAAATTCAAGAAGTACATATTTTAACATCTCTTTGTGAGCCTCAGTAATGCATCCTACTCAGAACATAAATTGACTGATACTAGAGTAGGTGAGAGAGAGAGAGTGAGAGAGAGAGAGAGAGAGAGAAAGCGAAGAAAGAGTGAGAGAAAGAGGAGAAAGAGCGAGAGAGAGAGCGACGGAGAAAGGGGACAGAACTAAAGAGAGAGAGAGAGAGAGCGCGCGACAGAGGGAGCAAGAGAGAGAGAGAGAGTCGAAGGAGGAAGAGAGGGGGAGAGAGAAAGAGAGAGTAGTTTATATTTACAGTATATTATTATATTATGTATACTGTATTATGTTAACCTACTTATCAGATACATTAGTTGTGTACAGTATCTTGGCTGTATAGTCAGTACAGCTATTCTACATTATTCCATAGAGACAGGATTGCTAAGAACGTACTATGGTGCTAACACAATGTCAAAACCGCATAACCGTTCAATTTCACAGAATGTATTATGGACGTTATGCGGGGGACAGCTCTAGTTATTTGTATATGGACTTGTCCATGAATAGCGTGCATGTAATCCAAGTACATGTGTGTGTGTGCGTCTGTGTGCTAGACTAAAGCATGTAGCAGTATCCACATCAGCCAGATATATGAACCATTGGTTTACTAAATGAAAGAACCACTTAAACACATGCATATATACACGGCAACGTCAAGCTATAGCGTAGACAAAGAAAAATATTTCCACTCCAATTCCTCTTTCATGTACCAAGATGTCTGCGAATTTCTTTTAGATCAAGCGAGCTGTTAGTTTCATCTTTCCTCTTCTTTCATGTGTCCTTTTTCCACGCCGTCGTTCATGTTATAATGCTGTCTTGAGCACTCCTGATGTTTACAGACAATTTAATTATACTTCCTTGTATACAGACACTGGTCTGAGAATGAATTTTGGACAAAAAGCCAAACAAGAAAGATATTAATAGAGATGTGAAAACTGTCTCAATAAATAACTATCTGGCCTCGATGATGGATCCTGATTCATGTTGTGTTCGTACTCCGCTGAGATGAAAATGAATCTTGCTAAATCTAGTGCTAGATTAATCAATTTTCTAGCCTTTCCTGATATGTATACACACACAAACACGAAATAATGCATTCAGGACAAATGTATAGCGTGAAAACAAGAAATATCCACATTTCAGGATCAGTGTACACATAAAAACAAAAGATATTCGACAACAAATGTGACACGTGACTCAGATTATAGTTTGTTGTTTTTTGTTAGTCAAGATTAATGTAAAGTTTTCTAAATGAACATTCCAAACTTGCAGCAAATTTTATTTTTATTAGATGATATAAGTGAACAAAGAATCTATTTTAGGCACTTCAGCCCTGCCAGGATCTATTCCGAACCATGGATGGGACGTGTAATCATCCAGACAATTTAGGATCATCTTTCAAGCCAATAGGCAGAATTCTCCCCCCTGCTTATGATGACGGTTAGTACAGATATTTTAAGTTCGGGCAAAGAACATTAAACCGGGCATAGTTTTACATTTGTAGCTGTCACTTCAGTCTTACGTTAATACATACTGCTGGTTATATTTTGTGTGTAAACATCGCTGTAAGCACACAACAACCTGCAAATCCAAGAAGTACATATTTTAACATCGCTTTGTGAGCCTCAGTAAACCATGTACTCAAAACATAAATTGACTGATACTAGAGTAGGTGAGAGAGAGAGAGATAGAGAGAGAGGAGAAATAGTGAGAGACAGAGGAGAAAGAGCGTGACAGAGAGCGACAGAGAAAGGTGAGAGAACTAAAGAGAGAGAGCAACAGAGGGAGTGAGAGAGAGAGAGAGAGAGAAAGCGAAGAAAGAGTGAGAGAAAGAGGAGAAAGAGCGAGAGAGAGAGCGACAGAGAAAGGTGAGAGAACTAAAGAGAGAGAGCGACAGAGGGAGCAAGAGAGAGAGAGAGAGTCAAAGGAGGAAGAGAGGGGAGAGAGAAAGAGTAGTAATGGATAGTGACTTAAACCGTAACCCAACTGGACAGTTTTGTCTGGAGCTGACACAAACTTCTGTATGGCTGATCATACACCAGGTTATGGCTGATCATACACCAAGTTATGGCTAATCATAGACCAAGTTATGGCTGATCATACACCAAGCTATGGCTGATCATACACTAGGTTATGGCTGATCATAAACCAAGTTATAACTGATCATACACCAAGTTATGGCTGATCATACACCAAGTTACGGTTGATCATACACTAAATTATGGTTGATGATAGACCAGGTTATAGCTGATCATACACCAAGTTATGGCTGATCATAGACCAAGTGATGGCTGATCACAGATCAGGTTATGGCTGATCATAGACTAAGTTATGGCTGATCACAGAGAAGGTTATGGCTGATCATAAACCAAGTTATGGCTGATCATACACCAAGTTATGGCTGATCATACACCAAGTTATGGCTGATCATACACCAAGTTATGGCTGATCACAGAGAAGGTTATGGCTGATCATACACCAAGTTATGGCTGATCATACACCAAGTTATGGCTGATCACAGACCAGGTTATGGCTTATCATAGACCAGATGAGATGTATCCAGAGATCACTTCTCAGAATTTTAAAACCTTCCAAGCACCTCATTCCTCCCTAAAATCAAACTAGGACAAAAAAGCTATGTAGACTAATTTGTAACCAAATTATCAGCGTGACTTAAGAATATTAAGTTTCTTTAAGTCTGTTATGACTGAGAAATAAAGAGCATCACATTTATAGATTGTCAGTCATCATCATGGCTTGGGGCCATGCCCCAAGGCTTCGGCGACCAATTCTCTTCACAGTTTCCAAGCTTTCATGTTATTCATCATTTCTGTTCTGCTTCTCCCATGCCGTTTCGTCAAGCCATCTGTGATTTCCTCTCCCTTTCCTGCCTCCAGTTTACCCTGTTGTTACGATATTTTCTATACCTCCTTTTCACATTATATGGCCAATAAACCTAATCCATCCTCATTTCATTATTTGGCCGATAAACTAAAGCACTCCTGATGTTTTTATAAATGTTTGTTTCTCATTGGCTTTCCTTATGCATTATTCATTTGTTATTTTGGCTGTCCATCGTATTCTTGACATTCTTCGTAGGAACCACATTTCAGTTGCCTCTAATGCTCTCGTTGTTGTTTTTGTTAGTGACTATGATTCGCTTCCATATAGTAGTTCTGGCTCGATATGGCATTTCAAGACGCTTTTCCCTAGGATCTGTTGATAAAGATGGACCGCACAAAGAAGATTTCATTTTCTGAAATGCTACCTTTCCTTGGCATATTCTGTTTTTTGCCTATATTGTACACCTACCATCTGATGTTATCATTGTACTAAAATACTTGAATTCGTGCACTTGCTTTAATGTCATACCTTTGATTTTTACATTGCACTCTGGTACATATTTCTTTCTGGATATTACCATCGATTCTGTTTTCAGCGACAGTCCTTTATATCCACTTTCTGCCACTACTATATCTAGCAGCTCTTGTAGATCTTTTTCATTGTCTGCTATCAGGACTGTGTGGTCAGCGTATCTCAGCTTATTGATGTTATGTCCTCCGACTTTTATCCCAGGCTTGTTGGCAATGTCTCTCATAATATTCTCAGTGTAGATAAAAAAACATCTGGGGACATTACGCATCCTTGTCTTACTTCCTTCTTTATGCTCTGAAATTTGCCTACTTCTTTGTTTATCTTGATGGCTGATTTTTGGTTCCAGTATAATATGTACACATATATTTATTATTCTTAGATCTTTGCCAACAGCTTGTATGTCTTCCAGCATGTTCATCATTTCCTCATGTTTTACTTTGCCGAATACTTTGGTGTAGTACTGACATTATAAATAATGAGTTTTAATATGAGAAAAACACTTATATTAACAATGGATGAAATCAAAATCACTATCATTATTTAAATATTTACATTGATTGTAACTTCAGGCATAAATTATATGTTTTCAGTTACTTTGCCTTATTCTTTTATCCTCTACTGTCGTCAGTTTTTTTTCTTCTCTCAACACGAATTTTCTCACTTTCTCTTGCCGAGTTCACATTTTACAGAAGAGCAGCTTAGAGTGTGAGTATGGTGACCTTCCTGATTTGAAAGTTTCTGAAACTTGTCCACCCCGGTCACTCCAACCGCCGGTCTCTGTGTATCTTGCGTGTATCATTGAAACTAAGTATCATGAAACTGGGCATAAATGACATAGCTGTAAATGAAGCGGCCGAAACAAAATCTTGCGTAGTATTTATTCTACGTTTGACCACAGTCCTGAAAATAGTGGACGCGTTTTTGTTTACAGATGAAAACTCACCACGAGGGACTGGCGTAGATGGTCAGCCATTGTCAGGCGCTCGTCTTATCAGCCGGACTGTTCATCCAGCGCAGAACAACTTCACCAACTATAGCATCATGGTGATGCAGTGGGGGCAGTGGATAGATCACGACGTGGTGGCTACAGCTCAAACGACAGGTCAGTTCTACATAATCTTCTTCTTATTAAGCATTGATCTGTAAGCTCCTCTAGTCTCATTAGAAAAGCTATATATTCTTATCAGACAATGATCTGTAAGTTACTATTGTCTCATTAGAAAAGCTATATATTCTTCTTATCAGACAATGATCTGTAAGTTACTATTGTCTCATTAGAAAAATATATATATAAGACAATGATCTGTAAGCTACTGTTGTCTCATTAGAAAGCTATATATTCTTCTTATCAGACAATAATCTGTAACCTACTATTGTCTCATTAGAAAAAATATATATTCTTATAAGACAATGATCTGTAAGCTACTGTTGTCTCATTAGAAAAGCTATATATTCTTATCAGACAATGATCTGTAATCTACTCTTGTCTTATTAGAAAAGCTATACATTGTAATAGTTAACTGCTGTTTGATTCAGTCTTTCCAGTCGTCCAACACAGTTACAGCTTTTAAAAAAAAAACATTGGTTGTAAGAACGACAAGGACGAGGAAGGATATATACGTCGAAAGGGAAGAAAATTTGAGAAATGAATAAGATTTTGTGTATCAGTAAAAGAAGAAAGAATGAAATGAATAACTTTTGAAGATTACTCATTTTTTTATTCTTGTTGTTTTCCCAGCCCCTAATGGATCAATCGTCTGTTGCGGACCGAACGGAACATGCCCACCTTTCATAACAAACCGGTAAGCAGAAGCAAATCTTTGGAACTAGACAGATGAGTGTATGTTAAAATAGAATGTGTCAGCGGAAGCATCCCTCGTACTGAGATTAAGTAAAGTTAAGGTAGTGGACCTTATAAAGGTGCAGGACGCTGAAAAGGACATTGTTGAAGTCTGGGATAGAAAGCTGAAAAAGAATCACAGTTTAAAGAGCATTTGAAATCCAAGTATAGAATGTGGATAAAATACAATTACATTAACGAAGAAATAGAAAATGAAAAACAAAGATAAGGGAAAATCTGAAGCAAATTTTACGTGCTAATCGAACACGTGAAGTTTAGAACAAAGTGCTTGGCCCATCTGGAAGAGGATTACAATATTAAATCCTGTTGTAAAACGGGTGTTTTTAAAGTCTCACTACACTTTCTATAAAAAAAAAAAAAGACAAAATGAAGTAAATGACGTAATCACAAAATGTGCTAAAAAGTCATTTAATTAGTTACAATAGTGACTGCAATGATACAACGTTGTTTTGGGTTAGCTGGAATGTACCACTGAAATATTCATTATAACAGGTGTTGGAAATGACCACCACAGGCTTCAAGACATGACTGTACACATCTCTTCATATTGTCAAATACCTTGTGCAACGTGTCTGTTGTTATTTCTTGAATGGTAATTCTGATTGCTTCTTTCAGGTCCTCAATTGTTTGTACATTATTTTTGTAAACATTTCCTAAACATTTCCAGATCTGGAGGACGGGTAGGCCAAATTCCACGAGATGTTATGTGATTTGTGAACTTTTCTTCCAAAAAACCGTATGTTGCTCTAGTTGTATGTGCAGTTGCGCCATCTTGCTGGAACCACTCTTCTTCAATTTCACATTCATTCAGTTGTTCTAAAAAATGTTCCAGAATGTCAGTACGGTACCGATCGGCATTTATAGTGTTTTTGAAGAAAATTGGTCCAATTAAACGTTTTCTACTGACGACACACTATACCCCAATTTTCTCATCGTGTAGCGGCGCTTCATGAAATGCTTTGGGATTAACACTGCTCCAAATGCGATTATTTTGGCTATTAACGTGTCCAGATAGATGAAACCATGCCTCATCAGAGAAGAATGTTTAAATCGAGAACTGGCTCGTCTTCTTCAGCTAAAGATGCATGAAACCATGTGGAGTAGTTGACTCTGGATTGATTTGTTACACTCTTTTATTTTAGACACAACAGAAGTATTGTATGGATGAAAATGTAACCGACGTTTAAGAATTTTGTGCACTGTGCTCAGTGATACGTTCACTTCTTACGACATCTTCCACTTGCATGGACTTTTCAGGATTCGGTCTTTGATATCTAAACATTTTTCTTCAGACACATCAGGCCTACCAGATCGCGGAGCATCTTCCACAGTTCCCATATCACGAAACTTATTCAACAAATTTCTAACCGTAGTGCAACGAGGAGGTTGTCTATTAGGAAATTTTACTATAAATCTTTGAACAACCATCCGTATTTATCGACCACCATTTCGAAACACTTGTTCAACCAAAAAATTCTTTCTTCTGTTGATAAACCCATTCTGTTTTGAGTGCAAAAAATTATTCCAGTAGATGGCAAACATTCACTGCATTTTTCTTCACGATTGACTGTGCTGCACATTTTTATGACGTCATTTTCTTTATTTTTACATAGAAAGTGTAGTGTGACTTTAAAAACTATATTGAATGGAAACTATACTCCTATGTCACAGAACCACTTATGACAGTTGGTATGAAAGCGGATGAGGTACACACATGTACCCGACTGCAGCCAGGTCTTGTATACCAGCAGTTATCAGCCTGTTTTTTTTTTTTTACATCCAAGGACCACCTTTCAAACAACATATAAGGTGCAAACCACATTTCACAGTTCAGTATCGCAATCCTATAAACCCTTATTGGTTTCTATTCAGTAGAGGTTTCCTGATGAGAAAGTCCAACTCTAGATTAAACTAGTGCAACGAAAACCACAGTGCCACGCAATCCCGCTTCTGCGACCCACCGAGAATACAGGCACAAGCCCCGCGATACTCTTAACCTCTTGTGGTCCTCTCGGGAATCTTGTATGGTCCTTTCAGGAACCACGGGACCTACCAAAGACCACAGGAGTAAATTCAGTAGGATCACGGGGCGGTCTTGGTGGTAGAAGCGAACGAAGAAGATGGTACTTAAATATCAGATTGATAATACACCACGATCACACGTTAATGCGTGGCGGACCACTTGATAATACTCGCGGACCACAAGATAATACGCCATTGAAGTGACATCAGTAAATGCTTCAAATACTGACTCATTAGAGCCACCAGGAACAGACAGTGGAAAAGACAGTCGCCTTTCTCCAAACAACTATTCTACGTCGCATGGCCCGGGGCCAAACACCTTTCAGCCATCTTAACCATATCATGTGATCAGTCTCAACTCTCTTATGTGTTTGTATCTAACCAGCTGAACTTGGCTACTTCCTCACGTGGATGGATATCCAGCGTTAAATTCAAAATCATGAATACTCTGAAGCTAGAAGATATGGAGTCAAAGGTTCATTATGAACGTTCTAACTGTATACCATCCGCCATTAAAAACGCACCCCTTTATTATTTTTAAAGTGTTTTTATTTATTTTTTTTTTTGGAGCCATAAGTCGTTATACTAGATTTAAAATAGAAAAAAAATCTCCACTAATTTCACATTTCTATTTACTGATATAAACTTGCTTTATTCTTAAACATGACACAACTCAGAAACGATTCATAAACAGTTGTCTGCCTTTGAGGTAAAGACAAAATTCCCACTCACAGTCATCATGTCGCAGCCATTGTTAATACCGCTTCCTCCCTCACCCCTCCTCCCCAAACCCAAGGGGTCAATGCCGGTTTGGCATCGGCGTTTCATGCTGTCGCAGAATTCCAGGTGTATGTGCTGCTGTCCGAGTTTGCTGTTTGGAAACGGTTGCGCAGATGTATCAGTAGCATTTGGTGATCTGGAGTTCGCGTTGTTACGCGAGGTCGGCCCGGCCTTTGACAGTCATTCATGGTACCTGTTGTCTGAAATCGCTGGTTCAGTCTCACTATAGTCAAATGGTCACAATGAAAATGTCTGACACATCTCTTGTTGTCATTTCACTGCTGAGCATACGAGCAGCGTGCCATCACTCTTACGATAACAATCTTCGCATGACAAAAACATTAACAGACTTTTCCATTGAAACAGACCTTTTACTTGCTTAAACTTGCCTAACGTTTATACCAGATTTCAAGTAAAGCTCACATCGCCGGGATAATCTCCCTACATTAACTGCCACACTTGCACGTTTTCTGAGCTTGAAAATAAAATAGTTCACACGCATAAACATTTCAGGCCTTACAATAGTTCTACCTAGCCAAGCAGTGCGTTTTTAATGGCGGCTAGTACTGTACTCATAAATCAATAGAACTATCAGTTTAATTTAAGTGTCATAACACATTTGAATGCAAGCTGGAGCACCAAGACCTTCCCTTCTTGCACTGTTACTCTGAACCCATTCTTTTGTTGGTGATCAGAATAAATTTACTGTTAAAAAAAAAGAAACGCAACAAATACGATTTTGCGATTTAAACTAAAGTTTGCTGATCAGACAAGGGAAAATTACATGGAAAATTCACCTGAATTGTACTCAGCAGAAGATTTATGATCACAGAAAAGCGACACTAGTCAAAACAGCATTTTTGACAGTAACTCATGACAGGTTCACGAGAATCCCGTGAAACTTACTGAACACAAAACTCACTGACCATGTTAAGAATGCATATGAAAGATTGACGCTCCTCGAATCAATTCATTTTGAACATTCAATGCGCAAGTACGGCTCATCCCACTACAGAACAACGACTCATCATCATTACACATTTACAGACTGGACAGTCACAAAGTGTAGTGACCAGACAATTTAATGTGGTTAGAAGCACCATTAGTCACCTTTGGAGACGATTTCAAGAAACTGGCTCAGTTGCAGACTGCAGTGGAAGACCCATAGTCACAACTCCCGTCGAACAGATCCAAACTCCTCCTTCATAATGCTGCGTCACCTCAAGAATCGATGTGCATCTGTGACCTCAACCGTCCAGTCAATGACAGCAGCTCGTCGAACTTCAGATCAAACAGTCAGGAATCGGCTGCACGACGCTGGTCTTAAGGCTAGAAGACCCTACACTACGGACCGGCATCGCCAGAACCGACTGCAGTAGGCGAACCAGGTCGTCAATGGACCATTGCGAATGATTGGAGAAGGGTTTGGTTTAGTGATGAGTCATTCTTTCTGCTCCAGCGACATGATAGACGGTGAAGAGTTTACAGCAGTCCATGAGCGCTACATCCAGAACTGCGTGGATGAGGATTCTCCACATGGTGATGGAGGTGTACTGGTGTGAGGGACGATCAACTTCATGGGAAGAAGTGACCTGGTACGAAATGGACGCCTGAATGCCCAAAGATACGTCGCTGAAATTCTTCATCCTCATGTCCTTCCACTTCTGGCTGCACCAAGATCGATTTTTCAGCAGGATAACGCTCGACCTCATGTGGCACAACTCACCACCCAGTTCATCGTTGGCAACAACGTCCAGACCATTCCGTGGCCATCCATATCATCAGACATGAACCCAATAGAACACTTATGGGATGAACTCAACAAACAAGTCCGCCAGCGAGACATAGCGCCAACCAATCTCCGACAGTTGTCTTTTGCACTGCAGGAAGAGTGGGCAGCCATACGACAACAACAGATCCAACGGCTAATCGGATCCATGTCAAGGAGATGTCGTTCTCTGATACAGGCCAGATAAGGCCATACACCTTACTGAAACAGAGGCCCAAGTCTCAAAGAATAAAAGTCCAAACCAAATTTAATGAACATCATTTCATTGTTAAAGTCTTAAAGTGTCTTCATTCATGCCACGATTGAAATATTAATTCCGTAAAATAAAATTTTCATACAAGTTTAAAATGTGGTGTCCATTACGACTGCAGTAGTGTTGGGTTTCTTTTTTTGAACAGTATGTATTGCCACAAATTATCAGACTAAATAATGAGCACAGGTTTCTAAGGTAACCGCAAATCAAGGCCGTAATCGTTGGAAATTTAAGAAATTTGTAAAGGATGAGTCAAAAGGTCTTCTCATATATTTTTCAATGGATATGACTCTTGATTTGCGATTACTTTTTGACTCGCCCTTGTATAAGACACTTGTCTGTCGTATCAGTCTTTTTCTGATGCACACAGACAAATACACTTATTAACATCTGTACCAAGATTTGTTGTTTTCACTTTTCGTCCAGAAACTGCTTTCCTATAGAGGTGCCAGAGAACGACACCACTTTCTCTATGAAGTGTATAGAATTCGTGAGATCTCTTGCTGCGGATGATGCCAACGGGAAACAAATCAGTAAGACTGCATTTAGCTGAGTTGCATGCGCTTGCGCAAGTTTGTCTCTGTACAGTGAATACATTTATTGGTGTATGAAAAATATTAGTTTGAGAAAGGAAGAGGCAGAGTTTTAAAGGTGCATGTAGCGTTACGTAAAATAGGCTGAAAGTGCTGATAATATTTATAATAGTTTGTTATAAAAATAAGAATAATTATGCAGTGATATGATTGCCATCTTGTTGCTCACAACGCTATTGTACCAGATATGATTGCTGTGGACAGGATGGATATACTGAAGAAGGTGGTAGAAAAGAAGAGAAAAGGGCATGTTTTGATATATATCTGCAGAAGATGAAGGATAGAGGTGTAAGGAGGAGGGAAAGAAGAGTCGGGCAGCTGGCTGGTAGAATTCAAGGCTGCCAGAACCAACAGCGACTGTCACAGTTAGTGTTCATATTCTTTGGTTGTTACTGAAACAGAGAACAGGGCATATATGGGTGTGCCCCGTGTGCGATGATGCTAACTCCTAGACCTAAGATATGACTGCTAGTACGACCATATGTTATTTACTTACATTCTCATAACTATAGCCTTCTTATGCAGTTAAATATTTACCTGCTATCAACGGTGTTCTACAAAATTATATCTGCTAGCTGCAAGCTCAGCTACTGCCTCAGAAGAGATCTTGGTACAGACAGTAAACATCGCACATGAGCAGCAGTGGACCACCGTGGCCACCTTGGAGACAGGGCTCTCAAATGCCTTTTCCATTCTTCTGAGCACGCTGTTTCCTCCTTCCCCCTTTTAAGATATGTTGCCACAGTAACTTGGTACTAGCTTCACACCCAGAAGACTGGTTCTGGACATGATTAGATTACATCCTCTGTGCCATCTCTAGCACAGTCATTTCAGTTCCTTGTCTCAAGAAGCTTATGTCACCGAAATATTGTTGTCCGTCATTAAAAAAATGTGAGCTGTAAATAGGTAACGCATATCTATGTTCACGCACAGGAAGTAGCTTTCCTTTTATAGTCAAAAGAGTTTACAAGCAGCGGCCACTGTAGGGTAAAGAAAGATGACTTTTTTATGTTTTGTTTTGGTTCCCAGAACCCAGAGAACAGGTGAATTCTGTGACGTCATTTATTGATGGTTCACAGATTTATGGCTCAACAAATGAAGTGGCAGAGTCGCTGAGAGTACCAGGTACCAATAATTAGCTGTCCAATGTAACAAGTAAACATGCATGCTTGATAACCTAATGTCTGAAATGAAAACTGAAATAGGTAAATGAATATTTGTTGTGTCTTGATTTCGAGACTTCTTAAGAACTTCTTACAAATACGCATACTTCATTGGTGCTTTCTCATTTTCCCATAAATATTGTTACTCAGCGTTGTTTTAGCACTTCCACAAAAGACATTATAAGTCAAGGGTATCATTCATTTTGCAACCCTAGATTATTATCTTTGTCATAACACAAGATCATGTAATTATCCCAGACTGTAATTTTATCCTTTAATCCCGGACTATCATACATGTCACAATCCCAGATTATCATGGTGTCCTAATCCAAGACTGTCATACATGTCATAATCCCATACTATCATGCATGCATAATCCCAAAACATCACACATGTCACAATACCAGATTATCATATTGTCATAATCCAGACTATCATAATTTCATAATCTCAAATCATCATACATGTCATAATCCCAAATCATCATACATGTCATAATCTCAAATCATCATACATGCCATAGTCCCAGATTAGCACACATGTCATAATCCAAGACTGTCACAATGCCATAATCTCAAATCATCATACATGCCACAGTCCCAGATTAGCACACATATCATAATCCATAACTATCATACATGTCATAATCCAAGACTGTCATACTTGTCATAATCCAGACTATCACAATGCCATAATCTCAAATCATCATACGTGCCATAATCCCAGATTATCACACATATCATAATCCATAGCTATCATACATGTCATAATCCTCGACTATCGTGCATGTCATTGCAGGAAGTTTCTTGCTGAAAACCAAAAAGACAGAAAAGGGCGACTTTTTACCCGAGTCACCAAACGCCGACTGCATTAAAGAAAGCAAATTAGACTACTGTTTCCTGGCAGGTATGCCACCTGATGTTGATATAAGGAATATGAGCCTTCGTTTTATCTCATATGGACATAATAGACGGTCTAAAAGTAACAAAGATTTTAGAATATATGATGTATAACTTAGTTTTGTCTCATACAGACATTATACAAGATCAGTAAAAGTAACTCATATTTTAGAATATATAATGTATAATTCAGTAATAGCACTAACCGGCAAGTTACATATTGAGAGAGAGAGAGAGAGAGAGAGAGAAAGAGAGAGAGAGAAAAATAGAGAGAAAGAGAGAGAGAGAGAAAGAGAAAGAGAGAGAGAGAAAGAGAGAGAAAGAGAAAAAGAGAGAGAGAGAGAAAGAGAAAGAAAGAGAGAGAAAGAGAGAGAGAGAGAAAGAGAGAGAGAAAGAGAGAGAAATCTAAAGCTTAAAGGTAGTCAGTTACCGTAACTGGTTTACATTAAAACAACCAGGGAAATTGTTAAGAGGATAATCAGGCCAGTAAGATGATCATGTTGACTTAGTCTGGAGAAGAAGCTTTGACTCTTGTTCAGGATGTGAGCAATTTATGAATACCAAATCTCGTCACAAATAAGCTAAGAAAAAGAGAATGTCACACGAACATTAAATTCCCACCGATGTTTGTAAACTGTGCTTAGTTTAACATTAAGAACAGTAAGAAGTACTGAATATTTTATTGACATAACCAGTATTTCCGAAAGTACTTCATGCATAGCGAAAGACAGGTACAAATGTGTTGGTTTCAATAACCTTTAACGCGAATACTGAACTCATATAATGCAAATATGCGATTAAGTAAACCGTTGTGTTTTGTAGTTGTACACGTCTTTGTATTAAACATAATGACGGAATCCAGGAGTCAGAATCCAAGTTTCTTCTTAACTGACCAGATATATAGTCCTCTTGTAAACATATCTTTTTCATGAGCAAATATATATTCCTGTTGTACACGTATCTTGTCATGTCCGTAAATACAGTCCTCTCGCACACGTATCTTTTTCACAACGAAATACATAGGCCTCTCGCACACGTATTTTTTCACAATCAAATACATAGGCCTCTCGCACACGTATCTTTTTATGAACAAATATAGTCCTCTCGTAAACGTGTCTTTTTTATAAGCAAGTATATGGTCCTCTCCTACACATGTCTTTTTTTCAGAAACAAATATACAGTCACCTCGTACATTCACTGTTTTCATGAGTTAACAGACATGTATGAACAGTCAGCTGCTTCATAAATCATGTATTCTTTATATTCTATTACCTTATAATAATGTATAGAAAAACTTCATGGCAAACTGCTTTTAACTTCCTATTGAAAAATATAGTGGAATGATTTTGATGCCTGTACTCATGACGTTATCTGATTCTGAAGGTGATGTGCGAGTCAATCAGCAACCGTTGTTATCGTCACTACACACAATCTTCCTTCGTGATCACAATAGGATTGGAAATCATATGAAGGCTGTGAAACCGTCAGCTTCTGACGACTTAATCTTCAACACTACAAGAAAAATCATTAGTGGTAAGAGATTTCTCTTAACAGATTGAAGAAAGTCGGCAAGGATAATGTATTGAAACAAATGTAAATGATAAGATATATCCGAAAGGAGGAAGTTCTGAGGAAATACAGACATTTTCAGAAGGTAACAGCACAACTAATAACCCCATGGAAACTGAGAGAGTGCCAAGCAAGGAAGTGCGTAGAGTATGTCACATATTATGGCAGCATTGTTTATAAATCCAGGGGAAAAGAAGAAGATGTTAAATCTAGAACAATCAAGGTCAGGATGGCATTTATTCCACTTAACAAAATATTGACATCAAAGAACATCAGAACAGGAACCGAACTCTTTAATATAAACGTAAAGACTGTCCTACTTTATGGCTCAGAGACAAGGGTGATGACTAAAACAGTACAGCAGAGGATATAAACATCCATGAACTACTGCCTGATGAGGATTCTAAACATCAAATAGCAGGATAAGACTAGGAACTGGGAAGTATGGGAAAGACATGGACAAGAACCATAAACCTACAAAGTATGTCTAGAAAATGGAGGGGATTGACCACACAATGAGGAAACTAGACACCAGCATAACAAGCCAGGTACTGACATGGAACCCCCAGGGAAACAGAAATCATGGACGGGTTGGAACTACTTGGAGAAATGAAATTATGAAAGTGCTCAGAGACAAAGGATGCACATGGAGGAATGTGGAAAACAAAATGCAAGAACAGAGATGACTGGAGATATTTTGTCCGTGGTCTAATCTCCCTAGGGAGTGACGAGCAGTGAATGAAATGTTATTATTTAGATATTATTAAGATAAGGATAAAACATACGCAAGCTTTCAAAGTAACTCCCAACAGACTGCAAGAGAAAATATTTTAAAAAGGAGGGGAAGGGGTTAGCCATTTAAAGACATCTGTCAAGTACTGGGCCACAGCTCATAATTCTTTTTTAAATGTACGAGTAAGATAATAAAGTCAATATCTTTTCGATTTTCAGGTTTCAAATTACAATTAGAAGAATTAACTGAGAATACAAGTGTGAGATATTTGTAAGAGTTTTAACTAGAGGAATCCTACGTTTCTTTGCCTAGTTTTCTATTAATGTTCTGTGTATTCTTACAGCAACGCTTCAAATAATAACTTACAATGAATGGCTACCAATTATTCTCGGTCAAGATGCATCTCGCTGGGGTCTCCTCTCCACAACGGGCAGAAGCTTCTATAATCCTGGAGAAGATCCCAGAATCTTCTCCTCTTTCAGCACTGCCGCCTTCAGATTTGGACATTCTACTATTCCGTCAGTTTTTCCCATAGGTAATAAGACAGTGCTACTGAGAGATCTCTTCAACAGGTAAGATGAGATCAGTGTTTGCTTTTTAATCGTGATTTATACAGGTAAAGGTAAAATGTAAAATCTCTGTTTCCATGCCTTTAAGGCATACTGGGGATACGGTGTTAGGCCCGTATTTCCAGGACCATCAGGACAGGAAAGTGTGGTGTGATCAGTATCACGCCTGGTCGCATATACCTTTCCAGATTTCTCTGCTACCCATTTCTTAGAGGCTGGGTAGAAACCGGAACCTTTTTGTTGTGTATAACAACAACAACAACAACAACAACAACAACAACAACAACAACAACTTCTGGGACTTGAACCCGGTACCACCGGATTAGTACACGCAGCTACTAACCACTCATTCAAACAGGCCATGGTTTATACAAACAAAAACAAACAAAAAAAGAATTCTGTCTCTAGTTAGTTTTAGAGTACCATAGAACAAATGTGTTCTTACCACAGAAATGTGGTTTGCAATATCAGTTGTGTCGGACAACACTAATGCGTTTTTGTGAGTTCCATATCTGATTTATTATCAGCTTACGGCTTCTGTTTCTCTCTCTCTCTATGTATATATATATATTTTTTTTTTCAAGGTTTCTGTAACTTTAGATATAAATGGCTCTTTTTAACATGTTTGAAATTACCTGATTTTTACCAGACAAACTTCACCTCCCTATAGATTGCAATGATAAATCATCAAAAAAATGTGTGGTGCAGTCAGTTAGCTATAGGAAACTCCTGTATATCATTATAGCATTGCTATAAAGGAGGTGATATTTGAATAATACTATGCTGCCATTAACAGTTTTCAATGCACATGTTCTGTGATGGTATACAGCTTGAAATACAGGAAGAATGTTTATAATATGCAATATTTATTTTAAAATACTGGATTTTAAAGTTTGCGTCAAATGATGCAAATCCTTCATGTGTAAACTTGTGCATCGTCGTAACTCTCCAAGTCTATGTGCGGAAATGTAATTAAATATCACCAAATCTTTGTGGAAGTGAAGGTATCCAGTTCTGTAATACTTTATACAGACCAGGTCTGCTCATGGTATCAAATGCCTCAGTGAAGTGAAAAAAAAATAATAAACAATGAAGATGGACACTTTTTATTCTATGCGTTTTTCTTGAAGCGGTCTTAAGTGTGAAGATCACGTCACTGGTTGTTAGGGTGGCCCTACTTTATGGTGACCAAGAGAAGAGCCCCCTTTGCTAGTTTCTGCAGGCGCTTTGTGATAACCCCCTCCCCTCCTCCTTCTTCTTCTCCGTCGATCATTCTCAGATGTCAACTTGTATAGTTGTGAAGTAATCACTGGCAGCTGGAGCTGGTGTACATTCTTATAAAGCTTCTCGTGAACTGATATAAGCGTGGGCCACATCTGTCTTCTCTGCACCTCAGTGTTGAGCACTCCTTCAGAATATGTACTCCCGTCGTCTTACCAGTACCACACATGCACATGGCGGTCAGGCTGATCTTGAGCCTGTTGAAGAGGTCTTTTATGACCTGTGAGAAGCCCAAAAACTGATCACTTGCTCTTTGCTGCCGAGTTGGCAGTCAGCATCATTTTCCTGGTAGGCTGAATCTACATTGATATACTTTATATATTACTTGGATAATCACGCTCACGATTGACAGTTTGTCTTGTGCATACATTATTTATGTAACAAACTACAGCTACCTGGATGTACTGACTGCATGGTATCACCATCTCCTACATGGGAATCGAACACACATTAAGACACCTGATAAAGACTGCAAAATAACATAGCTCACTGATGTAAATTCCTCCTTGATTTCTTCACATATAAGAGGTGTGGAAGTTATTTGAAAGCTTAAACGTTTTATTACAGACCCGGTCCTGTGCTGAAAAATCTGGAGGACGTTGTGGCTGGAATGTGTGGTGTGACAACCACAGAAGAACGCAGTGCCCAAGCTGTGGACAGAAACTTTGGTACGTCCAGTGTACAAGTTTTTATTTTGTTATATTCTCCAAGACTTGAGCAAGCAAGGGACAGTATCAATGCAATGACAGAGACAGTATCAATACAATGGCGAACACTCAGACTAGACTAGTAAATTCTCATCATTCACTTTCAAATGAGTAGACAGACTTTGGGAAAGAGAATCCTGTCGTGAACTAACAGCAAATAAGTAAAGGTTTTAAACTAAAATAGTGCCATTAGCAATACAGATAATTCAGTAATAAATAAGTTAATCTGTAAATACTGGAGAATCAGAAATAGAAGTCTGATCAGATGTAAAAGCATTAATTCTCTTGTTACTTTCGGGTACTCACTTTGTAAATATGAATATAAGCAATGATTGATTGATTGATCTTTATTTCAAAAGGGTTAAGAAATCCTTGGTTAGAGCTATAGAGATGTACAAAACAAAGAAAGAAATGAGAAATTTTAGAAACAATGTGGGGCTTTCAGTTAGAGAAGAAAAGATTTATGCATCCACTGTCTCAGACCAAACAGTTCAGTCGGGGCATTAGAAGTATCATCATTTATCATAAGTAAACTCAAAATTGTATGCTATATGCATATCGCATGCAGACTAAAGAACTGCATATCACAAGTAGACTAGATCATTGTGTATGACTTACTAGGTTAGACCATTGTATATCATAAGTATAGATGGAAAAGACCTGAGAATTATAAGAAAGAAATTATACTGGAAACAAATAGCTGCAATCAGGATTGATATACTCAGATAGGAGAGTATGAGAACATAAAAGTAGGACAGGAATGTGTTTTGATCCTAGTACTTTTCACCTTCTATAACTAAAGAGTTAAGAGACACATTGAAAATATACCTGGAATAGCAGTGAGAGGATACAACCTAAACAGTCTAAGATATGGAGACGACACGGTACTGATGGCCCAAAGCAAAGAACTGGAATCCTTGTTAGACAATATCGTAGAAAAAAGTCGAGGAGAGACTTAGAGCAAAGAAAAGAAATCAAGAAAAAATTACTGAACATCAAATCACAAAGGCTAAAAGAACAAGTTTTAAGTAATTATACACAAAAAGACAAAGAAATGAAGGAATCATGCCATCAAGATAAACCTCAATGCTATGACAGCTTAGCAGATGCACCAGAGAAAGCAGCATATGCAAATGACATGAAAACCATATACAAAATCACAAAGCAGATGACAGGTAACTTCAGCACAAGATGTGAGAGTGCAATAAAGACACTAAAGGGACAACTGGTCAGTGGAGAAAGAGAAAAAATTGAAAGATGGAGGGAACACTTTAACACCCTACTAAACAGAACACAAGCAGTACAAACAATAGACATACCTGAAGCAAAAACGGAACTAAACATCAATACAGGACCAATAACAATAAGTGAAGTAAAGGAGGCAATAAAGAAGCTAAAATTAGACAGGGCACCAGGTGAAGATGAAGTGACTGCTGAGATGTTGAAAGCAGAAGAAACAGAAACACCAAAACAACTTTGCCGGATACTACAACAAATTTGGGATCTAGGAAAAGCTTCAGAGGTGTGGAAAACTGGCCTTATAGTAAAACTACCAAAGAAGGGTGACCTCAGAGATTGCGGGAACTGGAGAGGCATTACCCTACTGCCACTCACCAGTAAAGTATTTTGCAGAATAATCATCAACAGAATTGTACCAACACTTGAGGAAAAACTTCAGAAAGAGCAGGCAGGATTTAGGAAAGGAAGATCATGCATAAACCACATATTTGTACTTAGACAAATATTAGAACAGGCAAATGAGTGGCATAGCACAACATATGCATTGTTCATAGATTTTGAGAAAGCCTTTGACAGTGTCAACAAAGATGCACTGTGGAAAATTCTAAAATGGCATGGCCTCCCCCATAAGATAGTGAATGTATTCAAAGCCCTATACGAGGGTTTTCAGTGCAAAGTGATCTGTGGAGAACACACCTCCAGCAGCTTTAGGGTACAAACAGGAGTGAAGCAGGGATGTGTACTATCACCAACATTATTTATCTTGGCAATAGACTGGTTAATGAAGGAGGCAGCATCAGACAAACGCAGAGGATTACAATGGACCCTTGACACAGTGCTGGAGGACCTTGACTTTGCGGACGACATTTGTCTACTATCAAGCAGCCACAAAGAAATGCAAGATAAAATAAACAAGCTAACTCAGAATGCAAACAACATAGGACTAAAGATCAACGTAGGAAAGACAAAGTTAATGAAGCAAAATGTGAACAATAGAAATGTACTCAGAGTAGATAGCAAGTTAGTGGAGGAGGTCAATGAATTTGTATATCTTGGCAGTAGAGTAGTAGAAAATGGAGACAGCACAGAGGACATCAACAGCAGACTTACTAGAGCAAACCAGGCTTTTGCAGTGCTGCAGAATATATGGAAATCTAAAAAACTAAGCATAAATACGAAAATCAGGATATTTAAGAGTAATGTTCTAAGTATACTACTCTATGGAAGTGAATGCTGGAAAATTACCAAAACCATAGAAAACAAGTTGAATTCTTTCCAGACTAAATGTTTACGAAGAATTAGAAAAATATGTTTGCCAAACACCATAAGAAATAACATATTGTTGGCAGAGCTGCAGATGAAGCCACTGACAGCATTTATTGAGGAAAGACGCTGGCGATGGCTGGGACATGTGCTCCGAATGACTGATAACTCACTACCAAAAACAGCACTAAGATGGACACCACAGGGGAACAGAAGTAAGGGTAGACCAAAAGAGACATGGAGAAGAACAACAGAGAGGATGATGAGGAATAGAGGGCTCACCTGGGCAAGAGCAGAAAAAAAGGCAAAGGACAGGCATTTGTGGAAAACCCTTGCAGAAGCCCCATGTGCCTTGGGCACTTAAGGTTCAGAGAGAGAGAGATATACCTGGAATAGCAGTGGGAGGATACTACCTAAACAGTCTAAGATACAGAGACGACACGGTACTGATGGCCCAAAGCAAAGAACTGGAATCCTTGTTAGACAATATCGTAGAAAAAAGTCGAGGAGAAAGGACTTAGTTTAAGTAAAAAGAAGACAGAGGTCATGGACATATCAAATAAAGAGACACCAGCAAGATGTAACATTAAAGTAAAAAGTACAGAATTGTGTGGACAAATTCATGCACTGTATTTAGGAAGAGTAACAACACAAGACTGCATACACCTGAGAGACGTAACACTAAAAGTGGGCTTGACCATTAACCAAGATAAGACATAGTATATGAAGATATCAAGAGACCAGAGGCAGAATGATCCAGATTATATAAATGTTGGAGAGATGATTATTAGGAAAGCAGAAACTTACAAATATCTAGTCACAACCTTCAACAGAAGCAACATAGTAAACAGGAAATTAAAAGCAGAGCATATGTAGGGAATAAAATATACTTTGCCTTGCAACACCTGTTAAAGTCCAAAATCCTGTCTCAAAACACCAAAATAACAATCTACATAACTATAAAAAGACCAGCCGTCATGTATGGATCAGAAACGTGAAGCACAACAAAGAAAGATGAACAACAATTGCAGATCTTTGAGAACAAGATCCTAAGAAGAATCTTTGGGCCGATAAAGGATACCAACAGCAGAGAATCGAGAGCTAGAAAGAACACTGAACTGAACAGCTTATTTAAATCCCAGCGAATTATAAATGTCTTTAAACTAAACAGACTATGCTGGCTGGGGCATGTAGAAGGAATGGAAGAGAACAGACAAACGAAAATGATGAGATGAGGGAAACAAGACTAAGACGCAGACCAAGACAGAGATGGAAAGACAACATATAAGAGGATATAAAAGAAATGGGTATCACCAACTGGAGAGAGAAGATTAAGAATAGAGAGAAATGGAGGCAAACTTTATCTGTAACAATGAGCCTTGATGGCTGAAGAAAGCTGAAGAAGAAGAAGAACACAGGACGGAAGATGCGAAACAGAAATAAGAAGCAGAATAGCTCAGGCCAGGTCAGCATTTATGAAAATGAAAAACATACAATAAAGCTCTGCCAATGAATATAAAAAAGATAGCTATTCAGTGCTACATTGAACCCGTATTGGGCAGTAACCAAGAACACTCAAAAGCATCTGGAACCAGTGAAGATGTAGTTTCTATGGATAGTGAAGAAAAAAAATGAATAGGTTCTAGGTGAGGCTTGGAAAAGAGAGAAATTATGGCAAAATTCAAAACACGGCAGTCCACATCTTAGAACATGTTTTGATAAGAGGCAGACTGGAAACTTAGTAACAGTAGGAAAACTGGAGAGACAAAGGGAGGGTGGAAGACAAATAAACAAGATACTTGACGAACTAAAAGAGGAGCAAAAAGCATGGTCCAACACCCATCTTATAGAAAGAGCAAGAGATAGATGATCATGGAAATCAATGACAACCAATGCCTTAATGGCAAAGGCCAGAAAAGAAGAATACCATATTTAGACTACATTATTTTATATCATAAGTAGCATATATCATTTTATATCATAAGTAGTATATATCATTTTATATCATAAGTAGAAATATATCATTTTATATCACAAGTAGAATATATATAATTTTATATCATAAGTAGATTATACCATTATATATGAAGGTTAGAACTACAGTGCAACAAAAAAAAAAAACAGAAAAAAGAACTAAGAAAGTTTAAGAAAACCTACTATGACATATATAATTGGACAAACAAGACATATATCAGTCAAAGCAGTAAATCGATGAACCTGCGCAAAAACCTTCCTAAAAAGCGTACACTACGCCTGGCCTCAATGACTTTCACGTAATGAGAGGAACTATGAATCAAATCCCAGCTCTGCGATAGAACACGAGCAGTTTTCAACCAACAAAGTACTGGTATTATATCAGCTAAAACACTAAAGGACATCATGATGTGAAATGCAGAGCACTTACTGTTTATATCCCGCATGTAATGAAGTAGCTCCATTACTCCAGAAATAGAGTTAGGTCACATCCAGTATCCAGTAAGAAAACAAAACGAACGAATAGCTTCATATACGATGGTGATTAAAATGCTTTCACGGGGACAGTCCACAGTGAGGGAAGACAACTGGTGAACTGTGTTCCGAAGGAGGTGGTCTCGAGGCCGCCAGTTTGGCACCCTTGATCTAGAAATTCAAGTTAACATCATTTTTATGTTATATTATTTAATGGGAAAAAGAAAGAGAGGAAGACCAAGGCAAAGATGGCTGCAAGACGTCGTTGGTAATCTGCAAATGGATGCATCAGCAGCAGGGCATCTTGCTTACAACTGAGAGGGCTACAGGAGAGCTGTTAGGGAGGCAAAGTTCCGCAAGGGACATTCAAATGACTGACCTATTATTTCAACTGTTTAAAAAAAAAATCAAAAGTTCTGAAATGTAACCGGTTCTCTTTTATATAGTTGTTTTAGCTTTACAGGTCTTAAATTATTACCTACACATTTACACACTTACACGTAACTTTTTTATGTTAGCAGCTCATTTCTTTCACGTCAACAGTTGAGGATGTTTCCAAGTTCCTGTTCAAGAACCCACAGACCAGAAGAGGCTTTGACCTTGTTACCTTCAATATTCAGCATGGCCGTGACCGCGGGTTACCATCTTATACAAAGTTTCGCCGTTACTGCGGACTCCGCCCACTCACTGGGTTCGACGATACAGCTGCGTTAGGACCTCACGTTGACCAGCTTAGACTAGTTTACAGGTAAAAAGGGCCTCTTCCCGCCAAAATATGTTCCCGGTTTAGAAAGACAGGGTGAAAAAAAAGTTACTATCTTAACAACAACAACAGCAGCAGCAGCAACAACAGCAACAGTTCAGCTTAATTTAGTGAATAAGACAACACCTAGGTCTTAGACTATAGACGCAGGCAGTGATGCCAACAGTTTTCTTTATCAAATTCGTTTAAATACAACATGCTATTCAAGGCATTAAAGAATAGGACCACTGTACCCTACCACGCATGATCGTAAAAGGCGACTAAGGAGGGTTCGGCATAGGGCTAGCAACCCTATCTGGTAAAAAAAACTATCAGACTGCTACAGAAACGGAAGCAAGGGAAAATATAAATGCAGGTGGAAGGAGCAATGCTTATCAGGAAACTGAGCCCATGACGGTTGTGGATGAAAGCCAGACACTGGAAGTCCCCAGCCCGACTGCAGACCTCCTGAAAAAATGCTGCACAGGTAACACAGGTATTGACTGGGACACAACTAGATCATCTTGATTTTGCTGATGACATAACTCTTATCAGTAATAATGTGAATTCCATGCAAGAAAAAACAGATAGCCTGTCTTCACTGGCTAGCAAAATAGGACTTGAAATTAACAAGGACAAAACAAAAATAATGAAAATTCCCCGCAATCAAAATGGAAAAATACACATAGAAGGGACAGATATTGAAGAAGTCAATCAATTTGCATACCTTGGCAGCTACATAGACCAGGATGGTGACACTAGAAAGGAAGTTAGGATCAGAATTGCAAAAGCAGCATCAATCTTCAAGAATCTTGAGAACATATGGAATTCAAAAGTTATAAGCACAAAAACCAAGTTAAGACAATTCAGTTCAAATGTAATATCCACCCTTATTTATGCATGCAAAAACTGGAAAACAACTAAAGAAATAGAAAAGAAATTAGACTCTTTTGAAAACAAATGCATAAGGAAAATACTTGGCATCAAGTAGAACGAATTCAAGAACAATGCAGAGATAAGACAGATGACTGAACAACAACCAGTCTCATGAGTGATCAGGAAAAGGAGATGGACATATGCTGGTCACTTGATGAGAAGAAATGATCAGAGAATCCTAGGAACACAACAGGCTGAAGGAAAAGAGGCAGACTACGTGAAACTCTGAAGAGGACATTGTTAAGAGAGGCCAAATAAACAGGCATAAAATCCCTTGATGAGGTTGAAAGGCTCGCTGAAGACAGGAAAAATTGGCAAACTACTTTGCGAGCCCTATGTGACGTTTAACAGCACAGGAAGGATATAAGATATAAGATAAGAGTGGAAGCACCAACAAAGGATAATATAACAGTGATAATAGAAGAGTCAACAAAGGATAATATAACTGTGGCAATAGAAGCACCAACAAAAGATAACATAATAGTGTTAATGGAAGCGCTGACAAAGGATAATATAATAGTGGTAATAGAAGCACCGACAAAGGATAATATAACAGTGTTAATGGAAGTATCAACAAAGGATAATATAATAGTGGTAATAGAAGCACCGACAAAGGATAATATAACAGTGTTAATGGATGCACCAACAAAGGATAATATAATAGTGGTAATGGAAGCACAAACAAAGGACAATATAACAGTGGTAATGGAAATACCAGCAAAGGACAATATAATAGTGGTAATGGAAGCATCAAGACAGGACAATGTAACAGTGGCAATGGAAGCACCAAAAAAGTCAATATAACAATGGTAGTGGAAGCATCGGCAAAGGACAATATAACAGTGGTAATGGAAGCATAAAAAAAGTAACAGTGGTAATGGAAGCATCAACAAAGAACACTATGATAATGGTAATGGAAACATCAACAAAGACAACATAACAGTGGTAATGGAAGCATTAACAAAGTCAATATAGGATTGGTAATGAAAGCATCAACAAAGAAGAATATAATAATAGTAACGGAAGCATCAGTAAAAGACAATATAAGAGTGGCAATGGAAACATCAACATAGTCAATATTAGAGTTGTAATGGAAGTATCAACAAAGTCAATATAATAGTGGCAATGGAAGCATCAACAAAGAATAATATAACAATGGTAATAGAAGCACCAATAAAGGATAATGTAACAGTGGTAATGGAAGCACCAACACAGTCAATATAAGACTTATGGATGTGAGAGTGGTAATGGAAGCATCAACAAAGTATAATATAACCGTGGTAATGGAAGCACCAACAAAGTCAATATCAGAGTTGTAATGGAAGTATCAATAAAGTCAATATAACAGTGGTAATGGAAGAATCAACAAAGAATAACATAACCATGTTAATGGAAGCACCAACAGGGTATAATGTAACCGTGGTAATGGAAGCACCAACAAAGGATAATATAATACTGGTAATGGAAGCACCAACAAAGTATAATCTAACAGTGGGAATGGAAGCATTAAGAAAGTCAATATAAGAGTTGTAATGGAAGCATCAACAAGTCAATATAACAGTGGTAATGGAAGCACCAACAAAGGATAATATAACAGTGGTAATGGAAGCATCAACAAAGTGAATGTAACAGTGAGAATGGAAGCATACAAAAAGTCAGTATAAGAGTTGTAGTGTAAGCATCAACAAAGTCAATATAAAAGTGATAAATGAATCATCAACAAAGAACAATCTCTCTCTCTCTCTGAACCTTAAGTGCCCATGCACATGGGGCTTCTGCAAGGGTTTTCCACAAATGCCTGTCCTTCGCCTTTTTTTCTGCGCTTGCCCAGGTGATCCCTCTATTGCTCAACATCCTTTCTGTTGTTCTTCTCCATGTCTATTTTGGTCTACCCTTACTTCTGCTCCCCTGTGGTGTCCATCTTAGTGCTATTTTTGGTAGTGAATTGTCAGTCATTCGGAGCACATGTCCCAACCATCACCAGATTATTTATCTTGGCAGTAGACTGGTTAATGAAGGAGGCAACATCAGACAAATGCAGAGGATTACAATGGACCCTTGACACAGTGCTGGAAGACCTTGACTTTGCGGACGACATTTGTCTATTATCAAGCAGTCACAAAGATATGCAAGATAAAATAAACAAGCTAAATCAGAATGCAAACAACATAGGACTAAAGATCAACGTAGGAAAGACAAAGTAAATGAAGCAAAATGTAAACAACAGTACTCAGAGTAGATAACAAGTTAGTGGAGGAGGTCAACGAATTTGTATACCTTGGCAGCAGAGTATTAGAAAATGGAGACAGCACAGAGGACATCAACAGCAGACTTACTAGAGCAAACCAGGCTTTTGCAATGCTGCAAACTATATGGAAATAAAAAAAACTAAGCATAAATATGAAAATAAGGATATTTAAGAGTAATGTTCTAAGTGTACTACTCTATGGAAGTGAATGCTGGAAAATCACCAAAACCATAGAAAACGAGTTGAATTCTTTCCAGACTAAATGTTTACGAAGAATTAGAAAAATAGTTTAGCCAAACACCATAAGAAATAACATCTTATTAGCAGAAATGCAGATGAAACCACTGACAACAATTATTGAGGAAAGACACTGGCGATGGTTGGGACATGTGCTCCGAATGACTGACAACTCACTACCAAAAATAGCACTAAGATGGACACCACAGGGGAACAGAAGTAAGGGTAGACCAAAAGAGACATGGAGAAGAACAACAGAAAGGATGTTGAGCAATGGAGGGCTTACCTGGGCAAGAGCAGAAAAAAAGGCAAAGGACAGGCATTTGTGGAAAACCTTTGCTGAAGCCCCATGTGCCCTGGGCACTTAAGGTTCAGAGAGAGAGAGAGAGAATGGAAGCACCAGGAAAGTATAATGTAACAGTGGTAATGGAAGCATCAACAAGTCAATATAACAGTGGTAATGGAAGCACCAACAAAGGATAATATAACGGTGGTAATGGAAGCATAAAAAAAATCAATATAACAGTGAGAATGGAAGCATACAAAAAGTCAATATAACAGTTGTAATGTAAGCATCAACAAAGTCAATATAAGAGTTCTAATGGAAGTATCAACAAAGTCAATATAACAGTGGTAATGGAAGCATCAACAAAGAACAATATAACAGTGGTAATGGAAGCACCACCTAAGTCAATATAAGAGTTGTAACTGAAGTATTAACAATGTCAATATAACAGTGGTAAAGGAAGTAACAGTGGTAAAGAAAGTATCAACAATGTCAGTATAACAGTGGTAATGGAAGTATCAACAATGTCAATATATCAGTAGTAATAGAAGTATAAACAATGTCAATATAACGGTGGTAATGGAAGCTTCAACAAAGTATAATATAACAGTGGTTATGAAAGCACCAAGAAAGTATAATGTAACAGTAGTAATAGAAACATCAAGCAAATATAACAGTGGTAATGGAAGAATCAACAAAGTATAATATAACCTTTGCAATGGAAGCACCAAGAGAGTATAATATAACAGTGGCAATGTAAGCAAAAACAAAGGATAAGAAACAGTGGTAATGGAAGCATCAACAAAGTATAATATAACAGTGGTAATGGAAGCACCAACAAAGTATAATGTAACAGTGGTAATGGAAGCACCAACAAAGTCAATATAAGAGTTGTAATGGAATCATCAACAAGTCAATATTACTGTGGTAATGGAAGCACCAACAAAGTCAATATAACAGTGGGAATTTAAGCATCAACAAATCAATATAAAATTTGTAATGTAAGCATCAACAAGTCAATATAACAGTGATAATGGAAGCACCAGAAAAGGATAATATGACAGTGATAACGGAATCATCAACAAAGTATAATATAACAGTGGTAATGGAAGCATAAGCAAAGTATAATATAATAGTGGTAATAGAAGCACCAACGAACAATAATATAACAGTGGTAATGGAAGCATGAACAAAGACAATATAACAGTGGTAATGGAAGCATTAACAAAGTCAATATAGGATTGGTAATGAAAGCATCAACAAAGAACAATGTAATAATGGTAACGGAAGCATCAACAAAAGACAATATAAGACTGACAATGGAAGCATCAACAAAGGACAATATAATAGTGGTAATGGAAGCATCAACAAAGAATAATATAACCGTGGTAATGCAAGCATCAACAAAGGATAATAAAATGGTGGTAATGGAAGCACCAACAAAGCATAATGTAACAGTGGTATTGGAAGCACCAACAAAGGATAATAAAATGGTGGTAATGGAAGCACCAACAAAGCATAATGTAACAGTGGTAATGGAAGCACCAACAAAGTCAGTATAAGACTTATGGATGTGAGAGTGTGGTAATGGAAGCATCAACAAGTCAATATAACAGTGGTAATGGAAGTATCAACAAAGTATAATATAACTGTGGTAATAGAAGGATCAATAAAGTCAATATCAGAGTTGTAATGGAAATATCAATAAAGTCTATATAACAGTGGTAATGGAAGAATCAACAAAGTATAACATAACCGTGTTAATGGAAGCACCAACAGAGTATAATATAACAGTGGTAATGTAAGCACCAACAAAGGGTAATAAACAGTGGTGAAAGAAGCATCAACAAAGGATAATATAATAGTAGTAATGGAAGCACACAAGAGTATAATATAACAGTGGTAATGGAAGCATAATAGACAGCAAAGACCTGAGGATTGTAAAACATCTATACTGGCAGCAAGAAGCAGCAGTTCGAGTTGAAAAGAGAATTGGAAAATATCAGCCTATAAAACAAGGGGTGCGACAAGGATGTGTGCTTTCCCCAGACCTTTTTTCTCTATACAGCGAGAATATTCTAAGAACAATCATCACAGAACCAGCATAAAAATTGGAGGATACAGTATTAACAACCTTCGGTATGCTGACGACACAGTACTGATAGTTGAGAACCAACAAGACCTGCAAAATCTCTTGGATAAAGTCGCCAAAGAAAGTGAACAGAAAGGCCTTACTTTGAACATCAAAAAGACAGAGACTATGTTTATATCTAAGAAACAGAATTCACCAACATGCAGTACAAAATTAAATGGAACTATTCTAAAACAGATGTAGAAATCCAAATACTTAGGAGCAGTAATAACTTCAAACGAGAAATGCAAAACAGAAATTAAGAACAGAATGGGCCAAGCAAAGACTGGATTTCAGAGAATGTGAAACATATTATCCAAAACATCCTTATCAATGAATGTTAGAAAAAAATGAATGTCCTAAAATGCTATATTGAACCTATCTTGTTATATGGAAGTGAATCATGGACAATAGGCAGGTCTGCAGAGAAATCATTGGAAGCAGCAGAAATGTGGTTTATTAGAAGAATGTTGCGAATCCCCTGGACAGCAAAAATAACTAATGAAGAATTTATGAGAAGAGCTGGAGAGACAAAAAACCTTGTGAAAAAGATAAGAGAGAGACAATGTACATTCATAGGACATGCAATGAGAAGAGGGGGCATTGAAAATATTATAACAACAGGAAAATTAGAAGGAAAAAGATCAAGAGGAAGACCAAGAGAAATGATACTGGACAGTCTGACGGGATGGTGTGAAAGGAGTTCACCAACTGAACTGATGGCCTGCATGAAAAATCGTGTACTCTGGAGAAGCATAATAGCCAACGCCAGTCGGCACGGCACCTCATGATGATGATGATGAATGAAAGCATCAACAAAGTATAATATAACAGTGGTAATGGAAGCATCAACAAAGTATAATATAACATTTGTAATGGAAGCATCAACAAAGTATAATATAACAGTGGTAATGGAAGCATCAACAAAGTATAATATAACAGTGGTAATGGAAGTACGAATAAAGGATAATATAACAGTGGTAATGAAGACAGCACCTGGTGTCAAGAGTCTAATTGTTGCTATTTATGAAAGAGTATGTGAAAAATTATTGTTTCTATGCCTGACATGTGCGTCATGTGTGTGAGAGTATGCGTGATCTGTTTGTGTGAGTGTACGTGATGTGTCTGTGTATGTGATGTATGTGAGAGTGTGCGTGATGTAGGTGTGAGTGTGCGTATTGTGGGTGTGATTGCGCGTATTGTGGGTGTGAGTGTGCGTGATGTGTGTGAGAGTGTGCGTGATGTGTCTGTGTATGTGATGTATGTGAGAGTGTGCGTGATGTGTGTGAGAGTGTGTGTGATGTGTGTGAGAGTGTGCGTGATGTTTGTGTCACTGTGCATGATGTGTGTGAGAGTGTGCGTGATGTGTGTGAGAGTGTGCATTATGTGGGTGTCACTGTGCGTGATGTGGGTGTGAGTGTGCATATCGTGATGTGTGTGAGAGTGTGCACGATGTGGGTGTGAGTGTGCATGATGTGTGTGAGAGTGTGCGTGATGTGGGTGTCACAGTGCGTGATGTGGGTGTGAGTGTGCGTATTGTGTGTGTGAATGTGCATGATGTGTGTGAGAGTGTGCGTGATTCATGTGAAAGTGTGGGTGATGTGAATGTCAGTGTGCGTGATGTATGTGAGAGTGTGCATGATGTGTGTGAGAGTGTGCGTGATGTGGATGTGAGTGTACGTAATGTGAGTGTTTGTGAGAGTGCATGATGTGTGTGAGAGTGTATGTGATATGTGTACGTGGGTGATTCATGATAGGCTTGTCCTTCATTATTTTCTTTTCTGTTCTCTTTTTTTCATCTAAAGATCAGTCGATGACATCGACGCGTTCACCGGCATCATACATGAGCCAGCAGACGTTGGGATGTTGGGACCGACAGGTCGTTGTCTGCTGAGAATTCAGTTTTATAGGCTCAAACATGGCGACCGTTTCTTTTTCGATAATGACGAACCGAAAATTGGTTTCACTGACGGTAGGTACAAACGTCTATTAAACGTATAGAGGCAAGCAGCTTATCCACGGGACCACCATCCAGGATTTCAGCCATGCCCAGTTTGAGCAAAAAAATAGTGAACAGAATCATATATGCACTTACTTACCAAGACGCTGAAACTTATATCTTATATCCTTCACGTGCCGTTAAACGTCACATAGGGCTCGCAAAGTAGTTCGCCAGTTTTTCCTGTCTTCGGAGAGTCTGTCAACCTCAACAAAGGATTTTATGCCTGTTAATTTGGCCTCTCTTAATAATGTCCTCTTCAGAGTTTCACGTAGTCTGCCTCTTTTTCTTTGGCCTGTTGTGTTCCACTTGATAGCTTGTTTTGGGATTCTCTGATCATTTCTTCTCATCAAGTGACCAACATATGTCCATTTCCTTTTCCTGATCACCCATGAGACAGGTTGTTGTTCAGTCATCTGTCTTATATCTGTATTGTTCTTGAATTCATTCCACTTGATGCCAAGTATTTTCCTTAGGCATTTGTTTTCAAAAGAGTCTAATTTCTTTTCTATTTCTTTAGTTGTTTTCCAGCTTTCGCATGCATAAATGAGGGTGGATATTACATTTGAATTGAATAGTCTTAACTTGGTTTTTGTGCTTATAACTTTTGAATTCCATATGTTCTCAAGATTCTTGAAGATTGATGCTGCTTTTGCAATTCTGATCCTAACTTCTTTTCCAGTGTCACCATCCTGGTCTATGTAGCTGCCAAGGTATGCAAATTGATTGACTTCTTCAATATCTGTCCCTTCTGTGTGTATTTTTCCATTTTGATTCAGAGGAATTTTCATTATTTTTGTTTCGTCCTTGTTAATTTCAAGTCCTATTTTGCTAGCCAGTGAAGATATGCTATCTGTTTTTTCTTGCATGGAATTCACATTATTACTGATAAGAGTTATGTCATCAGCAAAATCAAGGTCTTCTAGTTGGGTCCCATGTACCCAGTCAATACCTGTGTTACCTGTGCAGCATTTTTTCATTATGAAGTCTATTGTAATTCCAAAAAGTAAAGGAGACAGTATACATCCTTGTTTCACACCTGTTTCAATCTGGAACCATTCACTCATCCCTTCTTCTGTCTTGACTGCACAAACATATCCATTGTATAAGTCCTTAATGATGTTGACAATTTTAGATGGTATTCCGTATAGACATAAAATTCTCCATAATGAATCTCTGTGTATGCTATCAAATGCCTTTTTAAAATCTATGAAGTTCAGTATTAATGGTTTCTGCTTTTCAATATGTTCTTCAAGTATTATTCTGAGAGTAAAGATCTGGTCGAGACAGCTTCTCCCTTTTCAAAATCCTGCTTGTTCTTCTCTCATTGCAGTATCCACTATATCTTTGAGTCTATTCAAAATGACCTTGCAAAATACTTTTGACACAACTGATATTAAGGTTACTCCTCTCCAGTTGTTACAGTCACTAAGATTGCCTTTTTTGGTATTTTAACAATGATTCCTTTCTTCCAATTAGAAGGGACCTTTTCTTCTTTCCAAATCTTGTTAAACATTCTCTGTAGTGTCTCATGTTGTCACTATTGATAGCTTTTAGCATTTCAGCTGTTATTTCATCTTCACCTGTAGCTTTGTTATTAGCCATTTAATTCACTGCTGTTTCAGTTTCATGCAATTTAATTTCATCTAGGTTGACATTTAGTTGTGGGGCTGGTAAGTCAATTTCAAGGTTTAGCAATTCTTTTCGGTGTGGTCGATTAAGTATTTCTTGGAAGTGTTCAGCCCATCTTTGCTTTTGGTCTTTATTTGATGTTAATAGGGTTCCAGTTTTGCTAAGGATTGGTCTTTTTTTAGATGTACCTGTTAGCCTCTTTTGTATGTTATATAAAGTTTTGCTGTCTCCTGTTTTTGCTGCTTTTTCTGCCTCTTTCGCCATATTGTCTATGTATTCTCTTTTATCCCTTCTAGCTGAACTTTTTTATTTTCTTGTCTATTTCTTTGTATGTTGCTTTCGCCAGATCTTTTCCAAGATCTGTTTTTGCATTCAACATGTCTAATTTGACTGCTCGTCTTTCATGTATATACTTCCATGTTTTATCTGATATCCATGCTTTTCTATTTGTTTTTTTTCAGTCCAGCGCTTGCTTTTGCTGCTGTGATTATGGCTGTGCTATAAGAATTCCATAATTCATCTATACTTATCTCCTCAGGTTCACTGGGTGTTTTGGAATGATTGGCAAGTTCCTGATTGAAATTAATGTTAGTATTTTCTTCTTGTAGGCTGTGGCTGTTTATCTTTCTGTGTACTGATTTCTTGTGTTGGCTTTTCAATTTTAGTTTTATTTTCCCTATGCACAGGTTGTGATCACTGTTGACATCTGCACCCCTATAAGCCCTTACATCCATGAGAGATGTTCTGTATTGCTTTCTAATACAAAAATGATCTATCTGGTTTCTAGTTCTATCATCTGGAGATATCCATGTTGTTTTATGTATCTTTTTGTGTGGAAATATTGTGCCTCCAATGACCATGCCTTCTGTTAGACACATTTCAATTAATCTTTCTCCGTTCTGATTCACCATGTCAATTCCTTCTTTCCCATCACTTTTTCAACGTCGGTATTATCCTTCCCTACCTTAGCATTGAAGTCTCCCATAACAATTAGGATGTCGTGTTTAGGGACTTTGTTGATGATTTGTTGTAGTTGGTGATAGAAGTCGTCTTTCACATCATCATCTGGATCATTCGTGGGTGCATAACACTGTATTATTGTCATTCTTCCGTGTCGTAGTTTGTGTCGTGCTCTTATTATACGACTGTTCAGCGGTTCCCATTCTACAAGGCTCTTTGCAGCTACATTTGACATAATGATGCCCACCTCATCCCGGATTTTACCATCATTTCTGCCTGAATGTATTATTAACTTACCGTTTTCCACCAATCTTTTACATGCTTCTGGCCTTCACATTTCGCTGATGCCCAGTATGTCTAGATGGTATTTCTCCATTTCTTTGATGACCTGAGTAGTTTTTGTTGGTGCTGCCATCGTTCTCACATTCCAGAAACCAATCTTTGTCACATGTTTGGGGCCGACGAATGAGCTCTTCGGAGCTGGCGTCCCTGATGCTCGGTTGGTTTCTGTGCGAGTTTCCATAACGATATCTTTTTTCCCATCTGGAGTCACCTCTAGATAGGTCCCAGGATAAGGTTGTTAGCCTTATGCCCAACTCCCGGTACATGATATGTAACAGATCAAGTGGAATTCCGCTGATTTCTGCATGCCGGTGAGATCGTTAAAAAACGCTGAAACTACATTTGTGAATATGCTCTCTCTCTCTCTCGCTCTCACACATATTATTGCTGTACTCATCATCATCGTTATCATCATCATCAGGTGCCGTGCCGACTGGCGTTGACTATTATGTTCTCCAAAGTACACGATCCTTCAGGCAGGCCATCAACTCAGTTGGTTGATCTCCTCTCACACCATCCCGTCAGGCTGCCCAGTATCATTTCTCTTGGTCTTCCTCTTGATCTTCTTCGCTCTATTTTCCCTGTTATAATATTTTCAATGTTCCCTCTTCTCATTGCATGTCCTATGAAAATACATTGTCTCTCTCTTATTATTTTGACAAGACTTTTTGTCTCTCCTGCATACATTCTTCATTAGTTATTTTTGCTGTCCAGGTGATTCGCAATTTATTCTTCTAATAAACCACATTTCTGCTGCTTCCAATGATTTCTCTGCAGACCTGCCTATTGTCCATGATTCACTTCCATATAACAAGATAGGTTCAATATAGCATTTTAGGACATTCATTTTTTTCTAACATTCATTGATAAGGATGTTTTGGATAATATGTTTCACATTCTCTGAAATCCAGTCTTTGCTTGGCCCATTCTGTTCTTAATTTCTGTTTTGCATTTCTCGTTTGAAGTTATTACTGCTCCTAAGTATTTGGATTTCTACATCTGTTTTAGAATAGTTCCATTTAATTTTATGCTGCATGCTGGTGAATTCTGTTTCTTAGATATAAACATAGTCTCTGTCTTTTTGATGTTCAAAGTAAGGCCTTTCTGTTCAATTTCTTTGACGAGTTTATCAAAGAAGTTTTGCAGGTCTTGTTCGTTTTCAACTATCAGTTCTGTGTCGTCAGCATACCGAAGGTTGTTAATGTTGTATCCTCCTACTTTTATACCTGGTTCTCCGATGATTGATCTTAGAATATTCTCGCTGTACAGAGAAAAAAGGTCTGGAGATAGTACACATCCTTGTCGCACTCCCTGTTTTATTGGTTGATATTTTCCAGTTTTATTTTCAACTCGAATCGCTGCTTCTTAGTATGTCTGTGTTTATGTCTTCAAACATTTAAATAATCCCATCATTTTTCTGTGTACTGATTTCTTGTGTTGGCTTTTCAATTTTAGTTTTATTTTCCCTATGCACAGGTTGTGATCACTGTTGACATCTGCACCCCTGTAAGCCCTTACATCCATGAGAGATGTTCTGTATTGCTTTCTAATACAAAAATGATCTATCTGGTTTCTAGTTCTATCATCTGGAGATATCCACGTTGTTTTATGTATCTCTTTGTTATCCCAAAAAAGCTATCAAGTGGAACACAACAGGCCGAAGAAAAAGAGGCAGACTATGTGAAACTTTGAAGAGGACGTTATTAAAATAGGTCAAATTAACAGGCATAAAATCCTTTGATGAGGTTGAAAGACTCGCCGAAGACCGGAAAAATTGGCGAACTACTTTGCGAGCCCTATGTGACGTTTAACGGCATGGGAAGGATATAAGATAAGATCATTTTTCACCTTGTCGAATACCTTGGTATAATCAATGAAGCGTAAGTAGATATCTTTCTGTACTTCTAAAGCTCTTTCTGTTAGTGTTCGTAAATCATAAATGGCATTGTGTGTTCCCTTTCCTTCAACAAATTTAAACTGTTCATCTGCTATTTTCATTTTTATCTTTTTCATTGTTCTTCTCATAATAATTCTCATAAATAGCTTTGTTATGTGAAATGAGAGGCTGATAGTCCGGTGGTCATCACATTCCTTTGCACCTGGTTTCTTTGATAGTGCTATAAACGTGGATTTAATCAGGTCACTGGGCATATAACCACTGTTGTAAATGTCATTCAGTAACTTGGTTATTATTTTTATTCCTGTCTCTTCTAGTGCCTTTATTTCTTCTGTTGTTATATTATCAGACCCAGTTGCTTTTTATTTCTTCATGTGTTTGATGGCATCTATAATTTCACCTTCAAGTATTAGTGGTCCATCACAGTTTTCAGTATCTGGTGTTATTTCTGATCTTCCTCCACTATATAGCTCACCAGTGTACTCTGTCCACCTGTCCACAATATATTCTTTTCCCATAAACATTTTACCTTCTTTTGATTTCAGGCATCCTGTGGTATATTTTGTTTTCCTGCATTTGAGTTCACTAATTGTTTGTGCATATTTTTGCTGTCTTTATTATGGGAGTCCTCATTTGTCTGCACTGTTCATTTAACCATGTTTCCTTTGCTTCTTTGCGTCTTATCTCTTTATTCATACTACTTTATTATCTTGGTTATTTTTACTACTGCTTCTCTTGTCCATCATTTCTAAGATGTCATCTGTCATCCATTTATTCTTGGGGGTTTGTTTTTTCGGTGGTATTATCTCCTTAACAGTTTGATGGATAGAATCTCTTAACATTGTCCATTGTTCATCTTACTATTTGTCTTTGCTATTGCATTGTATCTATTTGTTATAATAGCTTCGTATTGTCTCGCAGTTCTTGATCATTTTTAAGGAGTAATGCATTCAGTTTCTCACTTTTCTGCCTGCTTTCTTTAGCTTTATTCTACTTTTTCCACAGAGTGGGTCATGATCACTATTGTAGTCGGCTCCTGGCATGGTTTTTGTTGTCAGTAATGCATTGCGGAATGGTTTGTTGATTAATATGTAGTCTATCTGGTTAAAGGTCTTTTGTCTGGGCTGCACCAGGTTGCCAGTCTTCGAGGATGTTGCTTAAACCAGGTGTTTCCTACAACAGTGCTATGTATTTTTGATCATTCAATTCATTTACTACCTCTGTCATTCCTGTCCCCCAGTCCATAGTCGCCAACGATGTCTGAAGTTCTTCCTTTACCAACTTTGCCATTAAAATCTCCCATCACTATATGTGACATTGTGTTTCAGGGCTGTCTCTATGTCATTATAAAATAGCTGTATATCTTCTTCAGAATATTATTATGGAACATTATTCCACGTGTCTTAATTCCACAATCCAATTTTTTTTTTCAGAGCTTTGTAATGTCTCAGAAAGACTGACTCTTGCCTTTGTTTCTTCTTCTAGCCCAGTTGGCAATGCTGCGGAATGTAACTCTGTCTAAAGTAATCTGTCACAACACTAATCTAAAAAACCTAACTGCCAACGTGTTCAGACTGGAGTCCAGGTGAGTTTCTTTAGGCAAGTGCTCCTACCTGTGTGTATTGTTTTTTTTTTCTTTGGTCGCAAGTAAGAAACAAGTAAAATGAAACAAAAATAAAGCATTTTAGATAAGGAAGAAGCCTGAATAGCCAGTTTTGGGCAACTGTAAAGAGCACGGTTTGAAGAAAACAGTACCGGAAGACGTGCTAAAGTGATTCTAGAATACATTTGCTGGGTGAGTACATCTGAAACGTTCTGAGCACTTTAATACTTTAATTATGTCCCAACGATTACTATATTATATATTGTGGCACAAATCTGTTCTATCCCTTTGTTCTGAGCGTATACATATCTTAAACTTATATCTTACTCTATCATGATACCACTGTGATATAGTTTTTCCTCTATCATGATACCCCGGTGATATAGCTTTTACTCTATCATTATTGAACGATGATGCAGTTTTTACTCTATCATTATTCCCCGGTGATGCAGTTTTTAGTCTATCATGATTCCCTGGTGATGTAGTTTTTACTCTGTCATGATTCCGCGGTGATGTAGTTTTTACTCGCTTGCCAATCAGAAGATCCCTGGTTCGATATACCATTTGGCAGGCACCAGGGTCAACGCAACTTCAAAAAAGTGGATAACTTGGGCATCTCTAGGAAACAAAGGCTGCGAGGACATGTCCTAGCATCCCTACCTCAAATGCTGTAGTGACCTAGAAATGTGAAGGCACTCATACCGGGCATGCAAATGCTACTGGACATAGACTGTTTTCTTTTTATCCTGATTCAGTTTTTTTAACAATGTTTTCTCATTTATGCCCAACGTCTTTTCTGTTGGGGGAAAGTCTCAGGAACTGAGCCTAAGTCTTCCCATGTCTGTTAGTACGTATCTGATTTGGGTGTGGGATTGTATTATGAATGTACTGCATGGAGGTACTGTATCCTGAATACAACATACTGGGACTTTATCATGTTCTGTATGTGGGGACTCTATAATGAATACACTACACACTGGGACTCTTATCATGATTGCACTGTATGCCGGGACTATATCATGAATATATTACACACTGGGACTCTGTCATGATTGCACTGTATGCCAGGACTGTATCATGAATATATTATACAATGGGACTCTGTCATGATTGTACCATATGCCGGGATTATATCATGAATATACTACACACTGGGAATGTTATCTTGAATATACTGCATACCGGAAAAGAATCATAAAAGAACTACAGACTGGAGATGTATCATGAATGTAGTACACATAAAGACAGTATCATAAATTTACTAAACAGCTCATGAACGTTTTTTAACAGTTGTAACGATATTTATATCATCATCATCATGTGCCATGCCGACTGGCTTTGGCTATTATGGTTTTCCACAGTACCCGAACCTTCATGGAGACCATCAGCTCAGTTGATCTCCTTTCACACCATTTCGTCAGACCATCCAATATCATCTCTTTCAATTTTCCCATGGCTTTTCTTTCCTCTATCTTTCCTGTTGTTACATTATTTTTAGTGTCCCTCTTCTCGTTGGAAGTCAAGTGAATGTACATTCTCTTATTTTTTTTTGACAATATTTTTTTCTGTCTCTCCAGTTCTTCTCTTACAATCTTCATTACTTATCTCTTATCTATAAAAAAGTAATTAACAAAAACAAAAAAACCGAAAGAACGTGAGAACTGTGTTACCAGACTGTAGGCAGTCGGAAGATTTACAAACTAATATGTTTAAAATAACGTGATTTGTTGAGATAATTTCCTTCTCCATCACAGTTTAATAAACGTTGATTGTAAGTTGTTTATGTTAAACATGTTATTTAATGGCGGCTGTGTTAGATGAGTGGTTAAGCACTCGGTCTACTAATCCGATGGGGCCGGGTTCAAGTCACAGCAGTGGGGTTTTTTTTCTGGTACACACCAATAAGACCCCGTCCTCCACCCAGCCTCTAAAAACGGGTACCAGAGAAATCTGGGAAGGTAAATGCGTCCAGGTATGATACTGACCACTTCAGACTTTCATGTGCCGAAGGTTGTGGAAAAGCGGGCCTAACGTCGTATCCCCAGTATGCCTTAATGGCATGAAAACGGGAGTTTTGCCTTTTTGTGTGATTTAATGTTGAAATATGTATTATTATCATTATTATTCTTTTACTTTCAGCTCAAATCCTTTGTTGTCATGCTCTGATCTGAAAAAGGACGATGTTAAGTGGGAACTGTTCATATGAGAGACAGAACCTGGCCACAGTTCAAGCTTTAGATTCTGTCTGCTGCATGCCTGGATATCAATGGATGCCCCTAAACTTTTATTTGCTGTTTCGCGAGGCTGATAACAAACTCAGAATATGAGCTGTTTTCCTATATACCAAATATAAACTGTTTTTCCTATATATACTAAATATAAACTGTTTTTCATATATATACCAAATATAAACTGTTTTTCCTATATATACCAAATATAAACTGTTTTTCCTATGTAAACCAAATATACACTGTTTTTCCTATATATACCAAATAAAAACTGTTTTTCTAAATACCAAAATGTAATAATGGGACTGCATGCGAAAAAAGGAGAAATCATCAAATATTTGGTAGGGATGAACACGATCAGATATAATGTTTATGAAGACATGTTTTAAAACTTCCAGGTAAATCGTCGAGTACAACAAGGACTTCCAAGTTCATTTTGTTTTTATAACCTTCGGAAAAGCCACAAGTTGTTTTGACTGAGTGAAAGCCCCTGCTAAGCAGATTACAATTTTTTTTTACATTTTTATTTCTGTTTCCTTTTTAACCTTAAAGACCCCACATCGTCATCCTTTTTTTTTCCAAAGTATGGTTTGGAATATCCAGAGACAAAAATAAAAACTTCCGAGGCAAAAAAAAAAAAAAATGAAAAAAAAAAAATTCCAAACAAAAGCAAAACATTTGGAAACAAATCTTCACAGTTCTATTCAATGAAGAAAAAGTATTCTGAAATATTTCACTGCATTGTTTAACACAATAGCTCTAGTTTTCGTTTTATTAAAGCAAAGATGTGAAATGTTTTTTTATTATAAAAAGGAAAAAATATTCATAAATATTTGCTACATCTACATCCACATTTGTAAATTGTACGATTGTTTGTTTGCCACTACGTTATAAATTAGATGTTAATACTTTGGATAATTTTCATTTTTAATAAAGTTCAAATAAATAAACAAATGTTCATGAACATGTTCGTCTTAGGAGATATGTGGTCGAAATGAGTCCCTATACACCTCTGTGTCTGTCAATGATGTCCTCGGGACAATAAGAAAGTGTTCGTTATACTGTGCTACACTATGCTCTTTTTGATTTAAGTATTAACCCTAAGATTCAAACTCGTTTATAAGATTCTCAGGGTTTGCTTCATCAGACATTGTAGCTAAGTATTGAAGGTGTAGTAAAGTCATCAGAGAATGAGGGGAGAATTAGGTCACTAGTGAGAATAAACCAATGATCTAGTGACTTACTAGACATACACTGATCTAATGGCTAACTAGTTAGACACTGGTCTAGTGACTTACTAGACATACACTGATCTAATGACTTACTAGACATACACTGATCTAATGACTCACTAGAGACACACTGGTCTAATGACACACTAGACACACACTGATTGTACTGACTTACTAGGCATACATTGATTGTAATGACTTGCTAGACACATATTGATTGTAATGACTTACTAGATATATATTGATTGTAATGACTTACTTAGACATACACTGATTGTAGTGACTTCCTAGACACACATTGATTGTAATGACTTACTTAGACATACACTGATTGTAGTGACTTCATAGACACACATTGATTGTAATGACTTACTTAGACATACACTGATTGTAGTGACTTCATAGACACACATTGATTGTAATGACTTACTTAGACAAACACTGATTGTAATGACTTCCTAGACACACATTGATTGTAATGACTTACTTAGACATACACTGATTGTAATGACTTCCTAGACACAAATTGATTGTAATGACTTACTAGACACACATTGAAAGGGAAGTGACTGAGTCAATTTTATTCCGAAAGGGTGAAGATTTTGGAACGCAGGCCCGTCTGACTTTCTGTTCCCTTGTCTCTCATCATTGACTCTTCCCAATCAGTCAGTTTAACTGAAGGAGCGTGAATACAATCTAAAATAAGAAAACACATATCATCTTGTCATTCATTCATTCATTTTTTTTGCGGAACTTTGCCTCCCCAACACTACTCCTGTAGGCTTTCGGTTGTGAGCAAGATAGCCTGCTACTGATGCATCCATTTGCAGATCATCAACGATGTCTTGCAGCCATCTTCGCCTTGGTCTTCCTCTGTTTCTTTTTCCCATTATGTACCCTTCCAAGACGGTCTTCTCTAAGTTCTCATGACGTTTAATGTGTCCAAAATATTTAAGTTTTCTCTCTTTAATACTCTTTACTATGCTGCCTTCTTCAATATTACATTCTTGTAATATGGATATATTTGTTTTTTTTGTGTCCATGATATTTGAAGGACTCTTCTGTAGCATTCAAAGGTATTTATGGTTTCTCATTTGTTTTGTTAAGTGTCCAGGTCTCACAGGCATATGTTGTGATGGGAAAGATGAATGCCGTTACAAATCTTATTTGTGTAGTTCTGTCTGTTCATCTCCACAGATTCTTTATGTTTTACTTTCTGAAAAGTGATAGATGTCCTCCTTTTAATTTCCCTCATTCTATCTCCATTATTAGTTAGTAGTGATCCAAGATATTCAAAATTCTCCACTTCTTCCAGTTTTTCCTCATTGATAAATATTTCCCACAGTAGAAACAATACCCAAGCATGATATGCTACTCATCTTGGGCGACTTCAATGCAAAAGTAGGTGAAGGAAATGAAGATAGAAGAAGAATCATGGGAAGAGAAGGAATAGGAGAAATAAATGAAAATGGAGAAAGATTGTGGAGTTTCTGTGAAGAAAACATGATGACCATCGGAGGCACAATTTTCCAACACAAAAACATCCATAAGGTGACTTGGAGGCCCCCAGATAAAACCACAGAAAACCAAATCGATCACATACTAATAAACAACAAGTGGAAACGGTCACTACAAGATGTGCTACCTTCTGGTAGCTAAAATAAAACTAAAATTAAGGAAAGCCAAAATCGGAGAACACAGAAAGATACGTTTTGATACAAGAAAACTGAAAGACCAGCAAACAAGAAATGAATTCTCAATAGTACTTAAGAACCGCTTAAGTGTCCTACAAGACGAAGCAAAAATGTCCATACTAGAGTTCAGTAAAACACTACAGGAAACAGCAAAAGAGGTGCTGGGATACCGGAAAAGGAGAAAAGAGGAATGGATAAGCAAGACCACATGGGAAAAGATAGAGCAAAGAAAAGAAATCAAGAAAAAATTACTGAACACCAAATCACAACGGCTTAAAGAACGAGTTTTAAATAATTATGCACAAAAAGACAAAGAAGTGAAGGAATTATGCCGTCAAGATAAACGTCAATACTATGACAACTTAGCAGAAACAGCAGAGAAAGCAGCATATACAAATGACATGAAAACCATATATAAAATCACAAAGCAGATGACAGGTAACTTCAACACAAGTTATGAAAGTGCAGTAAGAACACAAAATGGACAACTGGTCAGTGGAGAAAGAGAAAAAATTGAAAGATGGAGGGAACACTTTAACACCCTACTAAACAGAACACAAGCAGCACAAACAATAGACATACCTGAAGCAAAAACGGAACTAAACATCAATACAGGACCAATAACAATAAATGAAGTAAAGGAGGCGATAAAGAAGCTAAAATCAGACAGGGCACCAGGTGAAGATGAAGTGACTGCTGAGATGTTGAAAGCAGAAGAAACAGAAACACCAAAACAACTTTGCCGGATATTAAAACAAATTTGGGATCTAGAAAAAGCCCCAGAGGAGTGGAAAACTGGGCTTATAGTAAAACTACCAAAGAAGGGTGACCTCAGAGATTGCGGGAACTGGAGAGGCATTACCCTACTGCCACTCACCAGTAAAGTATTTTGCAAAATAATCATCAACAGAATTGTACCAACACTTGAGGAAAAACTTCGGAAAGAGCAGGCAGGATTTAGGAAAGGAAGATCATGCATAGACCACATATTTGTACTTAGACAAATATTAGAACAGGCAAATGAGTAGCATAGCACGACATATGCATTATTCATAGATTTTGAGAAAGCCTTTGGCAGTGTCAACAGAGATGCACTGTGGAACATCCTAAGATGGCATGGCCTCCCCCATAAAATTGTTAATGTAATCAAAGCCCTATACGAGGGTTTTCAGTGCAAAGTGATCTGTGGAGAACATACCTCCAGCAGCTTTAGGGTACAAACAGGAGTGAAACAGGGATGTGTACTATCACCAACATTATTTATCTTGGCAGTAGACTGGTTAATGAAGGAGGCAACATCAGACAAACGCAGAGGATTACAATGGACCCTTGGCACAGTGCTGGAGGACCTTGACTTTGCGGACGACATTTGTCTATTATCAAGCAGTCACAAAGATATGCAAGATAAAATAAACAAGCTAAATCAGAATGCAAACAACATAGGACTAAAGATCAACGTAGGAAAGACAAAGTTAATGAAGCAAAATGTGAACAACAGAAATGTACTCAGAGTAGATAGCAAGTTAGTGGAGGAGGTCAACGAATTTGTATACCTTGGCAGTAGAGTAGTAGAAAATGGAGACAGCACAGAGGACATCAACAACAGACTTACTAGAGCAAACCAGGCTTGTGCAATGCTGCATACTATATGGAAATTTTAAAAAACTAAGCATAAATATGAAAATCAGGATATTTAAGAGTAATGTTCTAAGTGTACTACTCTATGGAAGTGAATGCTGGAAAATCACCAAAACCATAGAAAGCAAGTTGAATTCTTTCCAGACTAAATGTTTACGAAGAATTAGAAAAATATTTTGGCCAAACACCATAAGAAATAACATCTTATTGGCAGCAATGCAGATGAAGCCACTGACAACAATTATTGAGGAAAGACGCTGGCGATGGTTGGGACATGTGCTCCGAATGACTGACAACTCACTACCAAAAATAGCACTAAGATGGACACCACAGGGGAACAGAAGTAAGGGTAGACCAAAAGAGACATGGAGAAGAACAACAGAAAGGATGTTGAGCAATAGAGGGCTCACCTGGGCAAGAGCAGAAAAAAAGGCGAAGGATAGGCATATGTGGAAAACCCTTGCAGAAGCCCCATGTGCCCTGGGCACTTAAGTTTCAGAGAGAGAGAGAGAGAAATATTTCAGCTGCCTTGTTTGTTTTGTCAGTTGTCATGAATTTAGTCTTCTTTGCATTAAGATAGAGGTTTTGTTCTTCGCTGTTCTTATGGACTGACATAATTAGTTTTTTCCATTCCTCTTTGTGTTGTCGACAGTAATAACGTGTCATCAGCATATCTAATCTCTGGTATTTTATAACCTCGAATTGTTATGGCATCGTAATATTCTTTGTCTACATCTTCTCTAACATTCCTCATTATATTTTCAGTATACAAGTTAAATAAGTAAGGCGACAATATGCACCCCTGACGGACCCCTTATCGTTTCACCATTTGTTCTTACTGCTGCCTGTCGGTCTTGATACAGCAGTGATCTCAACTGTATCAAATGTGTTGGAAATCCATTTTTTCTATTATTTACCAAAGTGTATGGTGAATAGTCTATAAAAGATAAATATAGATTCACATTAAATTCTCTGCATTTCTCTATTATTAATCTTACATTGAATATATGCTCTCTTGATACTCTTCCTTGCCTGAAACCAGCTTGGGCCATATTGACCTTTTCTTCTATTTTCTTACAAAGTCTACCCGTTATGATTTTTAACAGAATTTTACTGGCATGACTAATCAGGGGAACAGTTCTGTAATGGTAATGGTAATCCTGTCATGCCATAGAGGCACATAAGGATATGGTATTAGTGCCTATATTTTCTGTAGTTTGTGCATAATTTCAGGTTACCCTTGTCATTACATTCACAAATATAGAAAATTAATACACAAGAATACCTTAATGCCACATTCTCACCCACAGAATGAAATCTTGTCACTCTTTGCAAAAGAACATGGATGAATGGATGGGTTGACTGACTGAGTACACTGGCCCGTTTAACATTACGCCCTTCATTATCGAACATTAATAACCACACCCATTCAATATATGTCTGGTACTAGATGTACATAAATATATCCATACTACAAGAACTTAATATTGAAGAAGGCTGGCTAGTAAAGAGGATTAAAGAGAGAAAATGTAAATATTTTGGACACATTAAACGACATGATAATCGAGAGAAGACCGTCTTGGAATGGTACATAATGGGAAAAAGAAAGAGAGGAAGACCAAGGCGAAAATGGCTGCAAGACATCGTTGATGATTTGCAAATAGATGCGTCAGCAGCAGGCCATCTTGCTCACAACCGAGAGGCCTACAGGAGTGGTGTTTGGGACGCAAAGTTCTGCAAGGGACATGCAAATGAATGAATGAATGAATGAACTAGATATACATAACAAGAGTGCATAAAAATGTAATTTAACCAACTCTTATTACATTCATCTGCTAATCACATTTTCAACAATAAGACTTTCTTGCACAATTCTTGTCTCTCTCTCTCTCTCTCTCTGAACCTTAAGTGCCCAGGGCACATGGGGCTTCCGCAAGGGTTTTCCACAAATGCCTGTCTTTCGCCTTTTTTTCTGCTCTTGCCCAGGTGAGCCCTCTATTGCTCAACATCCTTTCTGTTGTTCTTCTCCATGTCTCTTTTGGTCTACCCTTACTTCTGCTCCCCTGTGGTGTCCATCTTAGTGCTATTTTTGGTAGTGAGTTGTCAGTCATTCGGAGCACATGTCCCAACCATCGCCAGCGTCTTTCCTCAATAATTGTTGTCAGTGGTTTCATCTGCATTTCTGCCAATAAGATGTTATTTCTTATGGTGTTTGGCCAAAATATTTTTTTAATTCTTCGTAAACATTTAGTCTGGAAAGAATTCAAAATTCTTGTCTACATACTCTCAATAACATGAACTGATCACGCAAATATAACAATATACTCAAAGGCCACTCACAGAATAATATTTTCCAGCTAGTTTGCAGCGTTACAGATAAATTACAGCCACCAGACACTTGCCTTAAGTCTTCACATACCAGGGTTATAGAATTTTAAGGAGAAAAATAATCAACATAGAACATATATTGATGGAGTCTAAATTGCAGGTGCCAGTATCGCTTATGAGCATTTAATATGATCGCAGGATATTTCACAGGTGTGCAGCAGAATAAGTAAAGCTTTTCTAATACATGTCTTGGTTTTGGCAGTAGACGGTTATTTAAAGTTGACTATATTAGACGAGGCAGATGAAAGAACAACAACATGTCTCATGGGTGATCAGAAAAAAGAGATGGACATATGTTAGTCACGTGATGAGAAGAAATAGAGAATCTCAAAACAAGCTGTCAAGTGGAACACAACAGGCCGAAGAATAATAAGTCGACCACGTGAAACTCTAAAGTGGACATTGTTAAGAGAGGCCAAATTAGTAGGAGTAAAATCCCTTGATGAGGTTGAAAAGCTCGCCGAAAACAGGAAAACTTGGCGAACTACCATGGAGCCCTATGTGACGTCTATAGGGTGTGTCAGAATTATCTGTGCAAATTTGGGTTTTTTTTAAACAGCAATTTATTTTAGCTTGGTAGAATGTTGAGATATCTGTACTTGTAAGTCTTCTGTCCTGGACACTTGTCACCAACAAGATTCACTGCTCATTTGTGTAGCAATAAAACGTTTTCGTGTTTGAAAGAGAGATAGAGGGAGAAGGAGAGCAGAGACAAAGACAGAGAGAGGGAGATAGATAGATAGAGAGAGAGAGAGTGAGAGAGAAAGAGAGAACGAAATAAAACACTGCTATTTTGAAAATAACTTTATTAGTTCATAACATTCTTCTCTGACTGACCGGTCTCAAAGATCTGAATTATACCATTTATGTAGGATGTTTGTTTACTTCACTGCCGTGTCTTGGGAGCGTTTACAAAGACAAAATAAATAAATACATAAAGTACCTGTATATAGTGGGTCAAAATGATGGGACAAGAAGTTAACTATTGTTGCTTATAGGTGTGGAAGCAGTTTTTATCTATACAGTATCTCATATCACAGAACATGTCTCCTTCATAACATGATCAGTTACTTGAAATCACAGCAATGAAATCTTGTCAGTAACGAATATTGATCATTCTTCGTTTAGTCACCGTTTCCAGCTGAGTACAGACTGACACGCTGGCAGATTTATAGTTTGAAATATAACGTTTCTTATATCATATTTTTCGCCGAGAGTCTTTTTATATTTCACACTAAATGTAACCTTTACTTGACAAAAACTTTACTTGACAAAGATTTTACTTGACAAAAACTTTACTTGACAAAAACTGGCCTTCTTTATCGGGAGCTTGACTTCATGCATGCACGAAAGTTTCAGAGATTTTTCTAAATTTATGGCCTTTCTGTTGAAGAAAATAGTGAATTCTCGGCTGATGTTCATGCTTTCTGAGTTTATGAAGATCCGTGCTTTCTGAGTTTATGAAGATCCGTGCTTTCTGAGTTTATGAAGATCCGTGCTTTCTGAGTTTATGAAGATCCGTGCTTTCTGAGTTTATGATGATCCGTGCTTTCTGAGTTTATGAAGATCCGTGCTTTCTGAGTTTATGAAGATCCTTGCTTTCTGAGTTTATGAAGATCCGTGCTTTCTGAGTTTATGATGATCCGTGCTTTCTGAGTTTATGAAGATCCTTGCTTTCTGAGTTTATGAAGATCCGTGCTTTCTGAGTTTATGATGATCCGTGCTTTCTGAGTTTATGAAGATCCGTGTTTTCAGGATATTTGCCAGAGAATTATCGTAAAATACCGACACTTTCTTCATTGGACATTTTAAACATTTTATTCCTACCTTTCTCTCCTCACTCTCCCTCCTTCACTCTCTGTCCCTTTCTCTCTCTCCCATCCCCTCTCTCTGTTCCTCTTTCTCTCTCACACACACTCATTCACACATCCACCTTCACGCAACATTCAGGTAATAAACTGAAGCCGAAACGAGAATTCAAGAGACAGAGCACACAACGAGCGAGGAACTGAACTACATACAGCTGCAGAATGTGCATACAATGACTTATTTTCTTTTCATATATATGACCACAGCGAACGACCGTACACACAACATTTTATTATATATTCATATAAGACATCATCCATAAAAAAATGACGGAAAAAGAAACGCAAATATGATTTTTAAACCGAAATTGACACTGTACACATGCTACTTTTTTGTATATTATTTACGAGCAATTCAGTTAAAGTTGTAGGGTCAGATCCCTGAAAAGTTGCTAGTAGCAGATAACCAAAAAGACTACTCACTGAAAAGTAAAACAGGAAAAAAAAAAACACTGTACTGTCGCACGTGTAACACGAAGAGTATCTTGGACGTGGCAAGGTTAACGACCGTCGGAGAATCATGTCAGTTCTGAGTTACCTGTGGACCAGGTTACAAGATTATAAAAATAGATCTGTCCTGGGTAAGATGAAACGTAACCGACGAGGTAACTGACAGTTGAAAATGAGATTGTCCGATGAGGCAATCAGCGACCCATAGCTAATATGCCAGTGTCAGGGTTAGCGAAGCATAACTGACCAAGACCCTGTCCCACCACTCTGTGGTAACCCCAGTAACAGGACTAGCCTGGCTAACGGGGCAAGGATCGCCATAGTCGCCATGGTGGTGGAATCTGCTAAAGAAACATTGCACATCCTCTGCTTTTTTAGATGTACTCTGGGACTGAGAAAATATCTGCCATAACCCGCTCCCACGCCGATACGATGCTGTGCCTCAACATCTCTACTGCATCGGCTGCAAAGAACACCAGCTCGCAGTTACAGGGAGTTTGTACAAGTACAAGCTCAGATTAAGATATAAGTGTTTTTTAATGCACAAAAAGAATAATTATTGAAGGAAAGGTTTTTTAATGCTCGGTATTTTATTACATAGTTTCATGAAAAGATGACACAGATTATTTGTAGTTCTTTTCCGCTACAATATCAATGTTTCATGTCCAGTCAAGAAGTACCCGAAAATCTGATGAGATTTGGAGCCTAATAACCTTTCATAATAATAATAATAATAATAATAATAATGAGATTTAATTTTAGACTACAAAATTCTTTAGTGAATACTGATTTAATAAAATTTTTTCATTGGTATTTCTTACTTTTCGCTGGCGGAAATTCGGAATGAAATGTTTCTTCAATGTCTCGGCGAAGACTTTCTTAACCTTCACGATATTATTGAGGAAGAGGTAATGTCTTGTTTCGTTTCTGTCTTCTTCCTCATATACCTATCAGTGTTGAAGGAGCAAATAGACGTCTTGATAGGGCTCGGTGATATAACTGGACATTAAAGGATCTTGTAATTTCCTCCCTCCACTTCTTTCGTGAGCGGCCTGTTCTATCTTTTTCGTGTAAGTCTTATCATGAGTGCTTTTCTGTAATGTCCGTTCTAGCGAATGCACTTCTTCTAGAGGAGACTGTCTTGGAAGGGTACATAATGGGAAAAAAAAGAGAGGAAGACCAAGGCGAAGATGGCTGCAAGACATCGTTGATGATCTGCAAATGGATGCATCAGCAGCAGGCCATCTTGCTCACAACCGAAAGGCCTACAGGAGTGCTGTTAGGGAGACAAAGTTCCACAAGGGACATGCAAATGAATGAATGAATGACATTCTAGCGGTGGTCGTGTAACGTGGCCAAACCATTTGACTTGTTTTCAGATGCAGTGTAGTAGTAGTCTTATTTGAAACTTTACTTTGATGATGTCAGTTCTATTTTGTCTCTTCGTGTTACATTTAGCATTCTTAAACACTCATTTCTAACGAGATGAGTTTGAAATGTATTTGTAGCTGTTGGTGTCCATGTCTGAAATTGGTAGCACAGAACGGAGAGGAAAACCGTATGGTACAGTGCTCATTTTGCGTCATCTGTGCTGTTTTTTCAGTAAAAGATATTTGTCCACTGATCTCATTTGCTTTATTGCTTCTGTTCTCACTTTCAGCATCGATTTTCCCAGAGCCAGAGGATGATGTTATACTTCCTAGATATTTGAATTGCTTCATTTTTCTCAAATGTTGATTCTCCAGGAAAGTCAGCGTTTACATTTTCTTATCTGTCAGTGGTTAAGATTTCCGGTTTTTTTTTTCAACACTGAATTTCATGTGGTTTTTATATGCCCTTGCTAAGTTATCCATGTTCTGCTGTAGGTCTTTCTTTGATGTGAGGATAAGTGCGTGGTCATCAGCAGAAAAGGATTTTATTTATGGTCCGTTTAGTGAGCTTTTGTTTCCCCTGAATTATGTTGTTAGTTTAACGGCATTATTATACTGGGCTTTGAGACAGTTCTGTGGTTTATGACGTTTTTCGTGTAGGTCTTTGCATAAATTGAACAGATGTGCGCACTCACACCATAATGTTGCAAGATTTCCCACAGTTCATATCTGTTTGCTCTGTTTAGGAAAAGAGAATACAGACAAGAAAGATGATACAGAAAATCACATCCATTTAAATGTGAAAATTATGTAAAGAAAATTTATCAGTTAACAGACGCGGTCGCTGAGAAACATGGCCATATATACTCCGATTTTTATTATACTGTTATTATGGCGGGGCTGATAAGTTGCCTCCACTGTAATATTTTTAGTAACAATAGACATGTGGATAAAACCGGTTCTGTGAAGTCGCATGGTATCTGTCCTTCATCATACCTAACCTTGAAGAGCCTAGTGTTTACAGCCAGTGCACGTCAAAATGTAAGAGTGAGCAGACATTCAAACTGCATGCTGATGTTGAATTCTTAACCGCAGAAAACATTTTTTTTCAAGTGAAATTCAAAGACGAATGCAAAAAAAAAAAAGTATATTTATCAGTGTCGATGTGAGTACAGTACGATCCTGGGTAAGGCGGTTCAAAGATGAAGACATAGGGCAAGCGGAACTGATTGACAAGTCACGAAGTGGAAGGCCTGTGACCTGCAAAACAATAGGTTCAGTATGGTCACGTTAAAGAACTGATCCGCGGAAATCACTAACATACAATATAAACAGACCGCTGTGACATTAGGAACTTCTAAGGAGAGGTTCGAACAGATTACTGGTGTTCTTGGATTCCGCTCAGTTGGTTCCAGATGGGTACCGCGCATGCTGAGTGATGATGTGACGGAGGTGTACCGCTCATGCTGAGTGATGAAGTTACGGAGGAGTATCGCGCAAGCTGAGCGATGAAGTGACGGATGAGTACCGTGCATGCTGAGTGATGAAGTGACGGAGGAGTACAGTGCATGCTGAGCGATGAAATGACGGATGAGTACAGCGCATGCTGAGTGATGAAGCGACGGATGAGTACCGCGCATACTGAGTGATGAAGTTACGGAGGAGTATCGCGCAAGCTGAGCGATGAAGTGACGGATGAGTACCGCGCATGCTGAGCGATGAAATGACGGAGGAGTACCGCGCATGCTGGGTGATGAAATGACGGATGAGTACTGCGCATGCTGGGTGATGAAATGAAAGTTGAAAGAGAGACTTGTATTGCCGGGCAGTGGATAGTTTCAAAGTTTACTGATCATGTAAGCTTCATAAAAAAATATTAATTTGTTTCCTTTGCACGCTTATTAAAAAACATTCTGTGCAGCCATAGATTTCAAATTACACAAAAAATCTTCCCTTAATTTGTCATTTAGTGGATTTTAGCAGTTAATGGAGGAGATAAAAAAAATCAAACAATAAAACAGGTAATTTATTTGTGTTGTATGCCGGGCTTTCTGCCATTTTGTTTTTGCTTTCAACGCTCTGAACCCATATCCTGTTAGGTCATTTCGTCCTGGAGACCTTGAAGTTTAATTGGTCCTTTGATCCTTCGAAGTTTCCGGGAGGTAGCGCACTTTAAGGAATAGCAACACACCTGCTGAAGGAGGAGATAATTACAGGTTTTTAAGAGGTAGCTCACAAAAAGCATTGGTAACAAAACTTTTGAAGGAGGAGATAATTACAGCTGTTTACGAGATAGCTTACTGAAACCATTAGTAACAAATCTACTGAAGGAGGAAATAATTACAGCTTTTTAAGAGGTAGCTCACTGAAAGCTTGGTAACAAAACTTTTGAAGGAGGAGATAATTACAGCTGTTTATGAGGTAGCACTGAAAGGAATGACAACACACCTGTTGAAGTAGGAGATAATTACAGGTGTTTATAAAGTAGCTTACTGAAAGCATTAGTAACAAATCTACTGAACGAGGAGATAATTACAGCTGTTTAGCTCACTGAAAGGAATGGCAACACACCTGTTGAAAGAGGAGATAATTACAGCTGTTTATAAGGTAGCTCACTCAAAGCATTGGTAACAAAACCTTTAAATGAGGAGATAAATACAGCTGTTTATGAAGTAGTTCACTGAAAGCGTTGGTAACAAAACTTTTGAATGAGGAGATAATAACAGCTGTTTATGAGGTAGCGCACTGAAAGGAATGGTGACACACCTGTTTATGGAGGAGATAATTACAGCTGTTTATGAGGTAGCTCACTGAAAGCACTGGTAACAAAACTTTTGAATGAGGAGATAATTACAGCTGTTTATGAGGTAGCTCACTGGAAGAATTGGTAACAAAACTTTTGAAAGAATAGATAATTACAGCTGTTTATATGGTAGCCCACTGAAAGGAGTGACAACACACATGTTGAAGTAGGAGATAATTACAGCTGTTTATGAGGTAGCTCACTGAACGCATTGTTAACGAACCTACTGAAGGAGGAGATAATTATAGTTGTTTATGAGGTAGCTCACTGAAAGCATTGGTAACAAACCTACTGAGGGAGGAGATAATTACAGCTGTTTATGACGTAGCTCACTGAAAGCATTGGTAACAAAACTTTTGAAAGAGGAGATAATTACAGCTGTTTATGAACTAGCTCACTGAAAGCGTTGGTAACAAAACTTTTGAATGAGGAGATATTAACAGCTGTTTATGAGGTAGCGCAGTGAAAGGAATGTCAACACACATGTTTAAGAGGAGATAATTACAGCTGTTTATGAGGTAGCTCACTGAAAGCACTGGTAACAAAACTTTTGAATGAGGGGATAATTACAGCTGTTTATGAGGTAGCACACTGAAAGCATTGGTAACAAAACTTTCGAAAGAGGAGATAGTTACAGCTTGTTATGAGTTAGCTCACTGAAAACATTTGTAACAAAACTTTTGAAAGAATAGATAATTACAGCTGTTTATGAGGTAGCTCAATGAAGGCATTGAGAACAAAACTGTTGAAAGAGGAGATAATTACAGCTCTTTTTGAGGTAGTTCACAAAAAGCATTGATAACAAATCTACTGAAGGAGGAGATAATTACAGCTGTTTATGAGGTAGCTCACTGAAAACAATGTTAAAAAAACTGCTAAATGTTTTTGTTTTAAAACTGTACATTTCATTCCCTCGTTTTGTAAGGCAGACTTGTCTCTAAAAATGAGTAAATGATTTTAGAAATATCAGAAGATGACCAAGAGTCAATTCATACCTCGATAAATGTTTTCATAGTAAATTACAAACATCAATAAATCAACCAGCTAATCAAGTCGTTAATACATTAGTCAAATCTATTGACAAATAATCAGTCAGTCCATGAATCTGTCATATAGAGACACATCTTTAGTTTAGACACAGAAATGTTCAAACACAGGCCACACTGCCCTGACCATATCAAATGAACGGAAGACGAACCAAAGGTAATCTTTAAGGACATCAGTAGTAGTAGTAGTAGTAGTAGTAGTAGTAGTAGTAGTAGTAGTAGTAGTAGTAGATCTAATAGTAGTAGTAGTAATAATAATAATAATAATAAAACTTATATGTTGAAGCTGAGATTCAAAAATGTGTCTGAACGAGATACGAGAAGTCTGATCTTGTGAGTATCCTGTCGGCAGCCTCTCGTGGAGGCGCACCTTGAACCCCGATCTCAAGAAGAGTGGAGGCCTACATCAGACACGGTAAAGAAGGACAGGGAGAAAGAACGCCAAACAAACAAACAAAAAACAAACAAACAAAGGAAAAAATTATGAGCTGAATTCACATGGCTAAAGTGGGGAAAACAATGCGAAACTGATCCACGAGAAGACTGCTACACCGATTATGAGGACCTGATAGATGAGTTGATCTTAGTACACATGTACATAAATAATACTAATATACATAAATAATACTAATATACATAAATAATACTAATATACATAAATAATACTAATATACATAAATAATATTAATATACATAAAGTGTTATAAGTTAACACAAAAAAGTATGAGATTCTTCACGTTTGATGTGGGATTTTTAAAGATGAGATGCTTTTACTCCATAAAAACAGCTGGAAGATATTCATTAACAGCTAGCTTTTTATATTATCGATGTAAGATCTTGAAGTCAGAAGATGAGAGAAAAAAGACAAAAGTGGACCGGTTTATGATTGTGACAGTACAATAAGAGGTCTAGACCACCGGCAATGTAATCATCATTATCATCATCATGTGCCGTGCCGACTGGCGTTGGCTATTATGCTTCTCCAGAGTACGCGATCTTTCATGCAGGCCATCAGCTCAGTTGGTGATCTCCTCTCACACCATCCCGTCAGACTGTCCAGTATCATTTCTCTTGGTCTTCCTCTTGATCTTCTTCCTTCTATTTTTCCTGTTGTTATAATATTTTCAATGCCCCCTCTTCTCATTGCATGTCCTATGAAAGTACATTGTCTCTCTCTTATCTTTTTGACAAGGTTTTTTGTCTCTCCAGCTCTTCTCCTACATTCTTCATTAGTTATTTTTGCTGTCCAGGGGATTCGCAACATTCTTCTAATAAACCACATTTCTGCTGCTTCCAATGATTTTTGTGCAGACTTTCCTATTGTCCATGATTCACTTCCATATAACAAGATAGGTTCAATATAGCATTTTAGTACTCGTTTTCTAACATTCATTGATAAGGATGTGTTGGTCAATATGTTTCTCATTCTCTGAAATGCAGTCTTTGCTTGGCCTATTCTGTTCCTAATTTCTGTTCTGCATTTCCCATCTGAAGTTATTACTGCTCCAAGGTATTTGAATTTCTGCACCTGCTTTAGAACAGTTCCGTTTAATTTAATACTGCATGCTGGTGGATTCTGTTTCTTAGATATAACCACAGTCTCTGTCTTTTTGATGTTCAAAGTAAGGCCTTTCTGTTCACTTTCTTTGGCGACTTTATCCAAGAGATTTTGCAGGTCTTGTTGGTTCTCAGCAAGGTTGTACGCAAGTATTATATTACCTGTTCACGTGGACAGGTGGACCTTTTTCTAGAAGGTAACATTTATAATATCCTATTATAGTTTATTCTTTACAAGAAAATCCTTCTTTATCAAAGTTTTATTAATGTAAGTTAAAAGGAATGGATTTATCGCTAGAATAGTCAAAGTTACGAACACAAAAAAAAAACAACAACTTGAAAACGCAAAATGAGTTTTACCGTAGCCTCGTAACAAATATTTATTACTTCACGGTTTAAAAACAAAGGAAATTCATCCCTCTTTTGTGTACATGCATTTTAAAATTTTTCAGTATTCTAGGCTTAATTAAAAGTAGAGTATAGATGAGGAATAAAATATACTTTGCCTTGCAGCACCTGCTAAAATATAAAATTCTGTCCCGAAACACTAAAATAAGTATCCGCAACTATAATAAGACCAGCCGTCTTATGCAGACTAGAAACGTGGAGTACAACAAAGAAAGATGTACAAGATCATTAGAATAATCTTTGAGCCCATAAAGGGAGCCAACAGTAAGGAATGGAGCTAGATCGAACATGGGACTTAATAGCTTATTTAAATCACAGCGGATTATAAACGACTTGAAACTGAACAGATTACGCTGGTTTGGCCATGTAGAAAGAATGGATAGAGAACAGACAAACGAAGATGATGTGTGTACAAGAGATGAAGGAAACAAGACCAAGGGATAGACCAAGACAGAGATGAAGGAACAAAACAGAAGAGGATATACAGGAAATTGGTGCCACCAACTGAAAGGAGATTAGAAAAGCGAGGAATGAAGACAAACTTTATCTGCAATAAGGAGCCTTAACGGCTTGGAAAGATGAATAATAATAATAATAATAATAATATCTTGTCTTGTCTTGTCTTGTGCTATCTCACTGTAAATGCGAACTGGTGTTCTTTGCAGCCGATGCTGTAGAGATGTTGAGGCACAGCATCGTATCGGCGTGGGGGCGGGTTATGGCGTCTACTTTTTCAATCCTGGAGTACAGCTAAAATGCAGAGAGTGTGCAATGCTTCTTTGCAGACTCCACCAACATAGGGACTGTGGCGATCCCTGCCCTGTTACCCAGACTAGTCCTGGGGGTACCAATGGAGTGGTGGGACAGGGTCTTGGTCAGCTATGGTGTGCTAAACCTGACGCTAACATATCAGCTGTGGGTCGCTGATTGCCTAAATGGACATCGTCTTCACCCCAAGAAGAAGAAGAAGAAGAAGCTCTAATTTGTTCTACAGGGCAGCGTAATCTTGTAAAAGAAATTCTGTCTATCTGTGAAGTGCCGTGCCTCCTCGAGATGGTGGTCTAAGTCTCCACAACTCTCTGTTTTGTTTTGCCTCTATGAGTTGTTCTGGTGTCCTCTTTCCAATGCCATCTTACCAGTCCGTCTAGGATGTTCTATCTTGCTCTACCTCGGCCTCTTTTCCCCTCTAACTCACCTGTTATCACGAAGTGTTCTAGTCTGGCTTTTCTCATAACATGTCCTGTAAGTTTAAAATATATTTTCCTGACTGTTGTAATTGTTTGTCTCTCGGTCTCTCAACACTTCTTCATTTGATTTTCTTGGTATCCATGATGCTCTTAGAATTCTTCCACCTTTTCGTGGCTTCCTGACGTTTCTGTATCTCTTTTAGTAACTGTCCAGTAGTAAATTGTTGAAATTATGTTCACCCACTATTATTCCAGATAGTTATGTTAAAAGAGATTAAAGTTTCTAAACTAGATCACTGACATTTCAAATAGATCCTGTTAGTAATAACATCTCTGAATTGACCTGATGTTCTAACAGAAGGTCTTGAAGTTGGAGGTGAAGAATCACTTGTCCCAGAGCTAGAGTTTCTTATTTTCCTCGGGTTAAGAAGAAATTTGATACAGAACAATACAACTCTCACGTTCTCATGCTCCATTGCAATGGTTGGCCTTCCAAGAAAGATTTTGGTCTTAACTGGAACCATCTTGGCTATTTTCACTGGACAAGGTATGCTGTTTCTTGTTTGAAATATGTAAAATATATTAAAACCCGGACAAATGAGGTAGTTAATAAGAAATAAAAGGAACAGAAACACGTATATACATACCATGACTGAAATTGGAATATTTTTCCTCGGATAACTAAGCCATGATAATTCAAACCGCAGAACTTGATGAGTGTTGTGCGTCATATGTCAGTCATTTGGATATCCCGTGCGGAACTTTGACTCTCTAACAGCACTCCTGTAGGCCTGTCGGTTGTGAGCAAGATGGCCTGCTGCTGATGCATCCATTCGCAGACCATCAACGATGTCGTGAAGCCATCTTTGCATTGGTCTTCCTCTTTTTCTTTTTCCCATTACATACCCTTCCAAGACGGTCATCTCTAAATTATTATGACGTTTAATATGCCCAAAATATTTAAGTTTTCACTGTTTAATTTTCTTTACTAACCAACTTTCTTCAATATTAAGTTCTTGTAGAATGGATATATTTGTTCTTTTTTTGTGTCCATGAAATTTCAAAGACTATTCTGTAGCATTTACATTCAAAACTGTGTTTCTCAACTGTTTTATTAAGTGTTCAGGTCTCACAGGCGTATGTTGCGATGGGAAAGATGTAGCTCTGGTTGTTCCTCTCCACAGATTCTAGGTGTTTTATTTTCTAAAGAGCGATAGATGTCCTCCTTTTAATTTCCTTCACTGTATCTACATTATTAGTAATGAAACAAGATATTCTAAATTCTCCGTCTCTTCCAATTTTTCCTCATTGATATATATTTCAGTTGCTCTATTTTTTAATTATCTGTCATCAATTTAGTTTTCTCCGCATTAAAATAAAGGTTTTGCTCTTCACTATTCTTATGGACTGACATAATTAGTTTCTCCATTACTTTTTGTATTATGAACAGTAATACTGTGCCATCATCATATCTAATCTCTGGTAATTCATAATCTCTAATTTTTGTGCATAGTAGTATTCCTTGTCTACATCTTCTGTAACATTCCTCACTATATATTCAGTATACAAGGTAAATAAGTAGGGAGACAGTATGCACCCTTGACGGATCCCTTGTTTTAAGTTTAACGAAGTTGTTATTTCACCATTTATTCTTCCTGCTTCCTGTTGGTCTCGATACAGCAGTGATTAATTGTTATCACATGTGTTGGAAATTTCATAATTCAATTATTTCTCAAAGTTTCTGGTGTTCTATACAATCAAATGCCTTTGAATATAGTTCTTTTCCGCTCTTTTGGCCAGATACCTGAAAGCCATATCTTTCTATATAGTGCATGAAAGACTACAGAAGAAGGAATGAGCGATTGGTTCCAGATCGAAAAAGGCGTGAAACAAGGATGTATACTATCTCCCTGCCTTTTTGTCACAAACGTAACAATGAAAATGATGATTGAGAACACACAACGCTAACAAAATGATGACTAAAGACATACAACTCTAACAAAGTGATGCCTGAAGACACACAGCTCTAACAAAGTGATGACTGAAGATGATGACTAAAGACACACAACTCTAACAAAGCGATGATTGAAGACAGACAACTCTAACAAAATGATAACTGAAGACACACAACTCTAAGAAAGTGATAACTGAAGACACATAATTCTAACAAAGTGATGACTGAAGATACACAACTCTAACAAAGTGATAATTGAAGACACACAACTCTAACAAAGACCTGGTCCGAATGCAACAAAACAGCTGCAAGCGCTGTGACTTTTTTTTATTTTCAAATATTGAAGTCAAAAGAAAAACACAGTTTTACAACAAAATTTAAAATTTAGAAAAGACTAAAACTGAGTGGAATTTTTATATTCGATATTATTATGTTATATAGTTGAAAACCTGAAAAGTTATCTCTGTCTGTTATCTTATAAAACTCCAAACATTTGTGTCGTGAGAAAATGCAATTCATCTAAAATGATGAAAATGCACTATGTAAAGTGATTTGCTGATTATATATAAAATAATGGATATATAAATGATTAACACTATCTCTGTTCTCAAAATAATGTTTACAAAATAACAGGTAACAATATAATATATGTGGATACCCATTGTCTACGTGGTTAATGAGCTTGTGTTGAAGAAGCAGCGAATGTAAAGTCAGATATGGCACAGATTTCGCATATACGTATATACATGTGGCTGTAATGAGTGAATTATCAGTGTTTGTTTGGCCATATTGAGTGAAGTATCAGTGTTTGTTTCGGCATAATGACTAGAAATAACAGTGTTTGTTTGGACATAATGAGCATAGTATCAGTGTTTTTTCATGGTTAGAATTTACATGTACTAAAATCCTATGTGCGATCTCTGTTTTCGTGAAATGCTTGCACAAAAACATTAATAAACTGGGTATTTTCATTCATACTTCATCATCGATGGCTTACAGAAGATGTATTAATATACCAGATGATAAAAAGATGTATATGTATATTTGATCTTGAGATCTGTACAAAAGACCCGAGTCATAGCTCTTGCTACAGTTTTTTCATCATCATCAGCCTTGTATGTCTCAAGCAAACACGCTCCAGTTGATATCGTCCCTTCGCAGTCTTGAACATGGAGTCAGCCGATTGAATCTGGAAATGAAAAGTTACGTGTAATGTTGTTATTATTGATCAGCTTTCTGATATACACTACATGAAACCAAAGGTTCTCAAACTATAATCGTGGAGGATACATCAATGGAAGTTTATTTAAGAATATTACTTTTTGAACACACCTTTCAGAAAGAGCGCAGATTCTGCCATGAGATTTCCGCGACGTAAGTCAAAATATCACCATTTTCTAGTCAATGTCTAATGCTACAAATGTCTAGAAACACTGAGTAAAAACTTGTGTTCAGATGTTCGAACCTTAAAGTGGAGACCAGCACGAAACTAATATATTCTGTTTAAGGTTCTAAACAAGATAATCTTTCTACCAATGACGAGAAGAAGAAAATGAAATTCCTTGTTTCTGCCCATTTACCTCACTCTTTCTATCTTTTTGTAAAACGAAACCATACACTGAACTATTTTGGTTACTAGAACCAGTTTTATCGCATTCGTTATTTCTTATTTGTCTCTGGGATAACTGGCCTCCATGATGAGGGGTCAAATAGCAGTTAAAATTAACGGTGCCAGAAAGTGAAAAGCAAAATTAACGTGAGTCATAAACAGATATTTTGATAATATTAGTGGTATCATATAAAATATTGAAAACTTCTGGAAGATTTGAGAAAAACTTGATAACGTGGTATAGGATAGAAATGATGTGCAACATTTCAGAAAAAAAAAATTGAAATTGATGTATTCCTCGAACCCTTTAAGCAAATACTATCCAAAGAAATAGAGACGTATTGGCCTATTTTGGAAAAATCTCTCTATTCATGCATTTTATTGACTTACATATCATGATAGCACTTTCTCTAACTGACAAAACAGCGTCTGTAAATGTGTGTATATATGTGTTTGTGTATGTGTGTGCACGCGTGTGTCATGGTGTTGCAGAATTTCCTTCGCTTACTTATGTTTGAATAGTTTCTTCCAACCTACCTAAACTGCTCGTTCATTCTAACCACCCTTCTTCACACAAATACACAGACACGAGAACACTCACAAAACAAATACGCAGACACGAGAACACTCACAAAACAAATACGCAGACACGAGAACACTCACAAAACAAATACACAAGATACACAGACACGAGAGCATACACAACAAATACACAAGATACACAGATACGAGAACACGGTCACACAATAAATATACAAGATACACAGACACGAGAACACATTTACACAACAAATACACAAGATACACATACACGAGAACACATTCACAAAACAAATACATAAGATACACAGACACGAGAATACACTCACACAACAAATACAGAAGATACACAGACACGAGAATATTCTCACACAACAAATAAACAAGATACACAGACACGAGAATATACTCACACAACAAATACACAAGATACACAGATACGAGAACACGGTCACACAATAAATATACAAGATACACAGACACGAGAACACATTTACACAACAAATACACAAGATACACATACACGAGAACACATTCACACAACAAATACACATACACGAGAACACACTCACACAACACATACACAGACACGAGAACACATTTACACAACAAATACACAGACACGAGAACATACTCACGCAACAAATACACACACACGAAAATACACTCATACAACAAATACACACACATGAAAACACTCTCATACAACAAATACAGACACACACGAAAACACACTCACACAATAAATATACATACACGAGAACACACACAATAAATATACATGCACGAGAACATACTCACACAATAAATCTACATACACGAGAACACACTCACACAAATACAATGTACCTGGAGGGAAACCTGAAAACATTTGGTGGCAGTCTATTCATCTTAGAGTTCTGACAAATTATTTTGGATAATGTCACGCGTCGCAGGGTTGCCAATTGTGCTAGACGTGACAAAGAAATATGAAGGTTAATTTATAACATGCACACAGAACACTTATCACTTCAGATTAATTACATTATCAGGTTAATGTAGGATGCCAGTCTCATGTAATGCTCAAAATGGTTAGTAGAAGATTCAGAAATGATTTATTTTTAAAATGTAAAATAATCCATAATAAGTACACAACTATAATGGTACACCGCTCCCAACAACAAATGCAGTAATGAACGATGACTATGACGCACTTTTGTTAAAATTATTTCGACAAATAGTACTTCGTGCCTCACACGCAGTGGCATCTAGTGACTGTTCATTACAAAATGTGGAGTACTTTCTTGCAGATTAAACAAGGTGCCGGACCATTTGTTTCCGGACAATCGGTGGTCAATCTCTTCTTTAATAGTCAAGCAAAACAGTATATTCATAAATGACTGCGCGGACCTGGTTAGAAAAGAATAAGAGGCTTATTAGTAAGTCAGTAGCAAATAGACGTGCTGAGAGGCAAACAAACAAATATGCTGATAGGCAAACAAACAGACATGCTGAGAGGCAAACAGATATGCTGAGAGGCAAACAGATATGCTGAGAGGCAAAAAACAGACATGCTGAGAAGCAAACAGACATACTGAGAGGCAAATAAACAGAGATATTGAGAGGCAAACAACCAGACAGACATGAAGACAGAACGAACGAATAAACATACTTTATTTTCAAAGGGTTAAGAATTGGGCACGCAGATGCATCTCTCATTCTGCCCAGACAGACGAACATTTAAGTACTTTTAAATAAAACATGAAATAGGATATGAGAACTATGGTACAACACTATTTATACCCCGCATTATAGGCAACAGTTAGCCAATCGTCTTACTGTTTTATTACACACAATAATTAGTGTATTAGTATATAACTATACACAGAGCCACTGCAGTAAAGCAAAATGTTTAAACTAGGAAAAAAGTAGGAACAGCTTTATTACTTAACTTGCATTTATTGGCATTAGAGAATGTAACCGCCCTCGCTTTGTTACCTGCCCTGTAGTCTGGAAAACGAAGACGATCACCTTTCCCTAAACTATCCTCACTCTCCATGAGGGATTCACATGCGAGTCCCGCAATGTGATATATGTCATTGTATGCAAAAGATGCAGGATACTTATATTGGTGAAATTGGCCTCATATTAAGGGATCGCATGCAGAATCATCTGTACAATATCACCCAGCATGCCTTGAAACCAGTCACGAATCATTTCAATGGCCCCAACCACAGAAGCAAATCTGATTTTCTGGTAACAGCCATCAAACAATGTCACGCAAATGACAGAAGCCGCATATCGCTTGAGAACCGTTACATACTGGAATATGGGAAACTGGAACCACATGGTTTGAATTCGTTATTCAACTACACTAATTTTCTCCTCTTCCATAATCATAATCCTTCTCCACTAAGTTCCACTCCCTTCTTACTTGTTACACAAAGTTCAGAACCTCCTCACAGCATCACACTACAACCCCTCTACCCCAACTATAATCACATTCTCCTGGCTAGATTACCATTGTATCACCCTTTCTGCTCTGCACGGTTTCGCCACCCATCACCCTCAGTTACGACCCACCTATCACACATCCCATGTCTCCATTTATATACTCTCTACACTCCATCATGCGCATTTCTGACACACAGCGTCGAACAAGCCACAGCTTCTTACAAGTTACAGCTAAGTGCTCTATTCATTTTATTTGATTTTTTCTTGACATAGCATTCATATGAATTTATATTTTATCTCCTCTCCTTGTTTCTTCGTCCTGTGTGTTTTTGTATGATTAAGGCTCACGCCAAAACGCCAAAAAAATGTGTACTGGTTAAGTAATAAAGCTGCACCTACTTTTTTTCTTAGTTTATACATTGTTTTATTACACATTTTAGATAGACGGACATAAAAACAGATAGGCAACCGGGTATGCAGATAGATATCGGCATAAACTGAGTGGCAGTTGAAGAAAATGGAAGGGCTTTAGACATGTTGATTTTTACTTACAGTCAGTAAAACGAGTATTCGGTTCGTCAGTACCGAAAAAGAATCGATCACCAAATTTCAGCCGGTAGAACTGCATTCTCACCAGACAACGGCCTGTAGGACCTAGCAGACCATCGTCTACTGGCTCGTGAAGTATTCCAGTTTACAGGTCAATGTCATGTATGGATCTAAAAGGAAGAAAATATTGTTCTCAACTAGTAATTCATATACACATGTACAAACATGTAAACTCGCATGTTATATATGTCACTTAGAACTGTAGAATCGGTTTGTTAGTCTATAATGCTTTGTTGGTCGGTGATGTCTTGTTAGTCTATGACATTCTGTTAGTCTATGATATCTTGTTAAGTCTACGATGTTCTGTTAGTCTATAATGTCCTGTTAATCTATGATGTTCTGATAGATTGCAAAACCATTTTGAGAACTAAAGGCCTTAGGATCCAAAAGTAAGAAACAGATAACGTAAACATGTTAACTTTTATCCAAAAATGAAAATTCTGGAGCCTTAGGCAGGAGACTGACGTTCTATATTAAATGTTATAAAAATGTTTTCATAATTATCATAATTCTCATCATCATCTCGTGCTGTGTCCCCACGGAAGGCTGGCGACAGTGAATCTCCACTCTTCGTAGTGCACTCCGCTAAGCTGGTTTCTGTCCATCTCTTGATGTTGTCCACCAGTCTAAGTCGCTGTCGTCCTCTTGTTCTCTTCCCTTTATAGTCTTGCCCTCAAGAAGAGTCTTCAGTATAGTATTAAGCCTCTTGACATGCCGTAAGTGTCTTAGTTGTCTTGTTTTTATGATTTTCAATATTTCTCTTTCCACTTCTAGCTGGTTTAGCGCTTATTTCTTTGTTTTCTCTTCTGACCATGAGATACGCCCTATTCTTCTATATATTCACATTTCATGGGCCTCAGTTTTCTTTTCTGTCTTATTTAATGTCCAAGCTTCTAGAGGAGTATTGAGTATATGTAGCATTTTACAATATGTAAAATCATAATTTCACCTTGTATTTATATTACATTATACTTTAATGTTTAACTGGAAAACTGCTTTGAATGAACTGTCACAATTTAACATTTATCCACAGCAGAGAAAAAAATGATCTGTAGCACAGCAACTGGAAGTCCCCAGCCCGACTGCAGACCTCCTTGAACCTAAACACAAGATGCAAATAGGCAGCTGAAATGTAAGAAATACGAGGGGTTATTGATAAGTTCGCGGCCTAAGATACAACGGATTATTTGTGGACAACCTTTTTTGGGTTATTTCTCAACATAGTCCCCTTGCAAGTTTATGCACTCAGTCCAGCGATACTGGAGCATACGGATCCCTTCTTTGTAAAAGTCGAAAGTGGTCTACAGCATGAATGACGTCATCATCTGAAGCAAATTTTTGACCACTGAGCTGCTTTTTGATAAACAGGTATTAGTCTGAAGTGGCCAGATCTGGAGAATAAGGAGGATGTTCAAGAAGCTGGAAGCCGCATTCATGAATGGCAGCCATTGTCACCGCCGACTTGTGAACTGGAGCATTGTCTTGCTGAAAGATGACTCCTCTCGTCAATTTCCCTTGACGCTTTTCGTTCGATTTGACTCGCAGTTGCTTCACAAGATTAGCGTCATAGGTCCAGGTGATCGTTCTGTCATTATGGATGCCAATACTTTGCCTGCAGACAGAACCACACTTGCTTTCTTTGGAGGTGGGGATCCATGATGTTTCCACTGCTTTGACTGTTCTTTGGTTTCTGGTTGAAAATGATGAACCCACGTCTAACCCATAGTCACAAATTGCTGAAGAAACTTTTCAGAATCTGTAGAAAAATTGCCAAGATTGTCTCTTGACATACTGAGACACTGTCGTTTGTGATAAGCTCCAAGAAGTTTCGAGACGCATCGAGCAGAGACCTTTGTCATTTGAAGATCATTGTGAATAATGCATGAACACGTTCCTGGGAGATGCCCAGCTCAGTAGCAATGTACCGCTCTGTTAGTCGTCGATCCTCCATTATCATGTCATGGATGATTCTGCCGGTGATTTCATCGGTGGTTACCGCTCTTGGCCTTCCTGGGCGATCATCTGGAGGATCATCTTCTAGATTCTCCCTTACATGTTTGAATTGAGCTGCTCATTTCTTCACTGTGCTGTAAGAAAGGGCACTCTCCTCTAGAGTCTCTACCATATCCTCATGGATCTTCTTCGATGATAAGCCCTTGATGCAGAGGTGGCGAGTGACTGCTCGATGAGAAATTTTATCCATTTTCTCAATTTATGCCACCCCTTACCACTTCATCAGCCTGTAAACAAAAATTGGTTGCAGTTAATTTCTTGAAACTTGGTGTTTAATCTTACATTAACCTGATATATAAATGCACCTAATATCAATTGTGTGTTTCAAGTATTTGTACCTTAAGCCGCGAATTTATCAGTCAACCCTCGTAACACTAAGATGGACACCACAGAGGAACAAAAGTAAGGGCAGATCAAAAGATACACGGAAAAGAACAACAGAGAGGATGTTGAGCAATAGAGGCTCACCTGGGCAAGAGCGGAAAAAAGGCAAAGGACAGGCGTTTGTGCAAAAACCTTTGTGGAAGCCCTACGTGCCCTTGGCACTTAAGGTTCAGAGAGAGAGAGAGAGAGAGAGAGAGAGAGAGAGAGAGAGAGAGCAGCAACGGTCAGTTTTTGTTACGAATTGTCTCTCATTTTTTTCACGCACTGAGCATTATGTTTTGTTTTGTAACAGGTGTAACAGCAAAAACAAAACTGTGAAGTTCATGTGAAAATGAATTTTTAAAAAGTTATTACAGAAACAGTTACGTTCTTTGGAACTTCCTGTCACCTTCTATTTGATCAGAGTTTTAATAATCCATCCAGCCTTAGTCTCTTTATCTGTGGTGCCGGGGTCAAGTCACAGCAGTGGGATGTCTTTCTGGTACACACAAAAAAGGCCCCGGGCCAGACCAGAGAAATCTGGAAAGGCAAATGCGACCAGGCGTGATACTGACCAAATCACACTTTCCTGTGTGGATGGTCTCGGAAATACGGGTCTAACACCTTATCCTCAGTATCCTTTACTGGCGTGGAAGCGATGGTTTTGCCCTTTTTTAAATCTAGTCTCAACGAGAGAACGCCTGGTCACTTTTATGACTGAGATGATGATGATACAGGTTTTTGTATAAAAATGACCAATTCACATGTATTAGGAAATAAAAGAATCTCAGAGGGTGTTATCTATATGCTGGCCTTACGCAGAAATGTAACTTCAGAAATGACAGTGAATATCTACAGGAGACTGTTAATTAAAAAAAAAGGTATTTATACAATACAAGCTAAGAGTATTTATTTAGAAATAAAAAAAAGAACTGGGCGTTCATCATTATGTTGAATGTTTAGAAAAGAGTATTATCTAATTGAACGTCAGATTCAGTACACACACACACATTATGGCGAATGTCGCTCCAGTACATAAGCAATAACATTCACTGACATAAAGCATTACTTAACACAGTACTCCCCGATTAGGCAATCAGCGACCCATAGGTAATATGCTAGCGTAGGGTTAGTGAACCATGGCTGATCAAGACCCTGTCTCATCTTTCTGTTGGTACCGCCCAGTAACAGGACTAGCCTGGCTAACAGGGCAGGGATCGTCACAGTCCCTATGTTGGTGGAGTCTGTTAAAGAAGCACTGCACACTCCTTCTATTTTAGCTGTACTCTGGGACTGAAAAAAGTAGCTGCTGTAACCCCCTTCTACGCCGATACGATGCTGTACCTCAACATCTCTACAGCGACACTGCAAAGAACACCATCTCGCAGTTATAGGGAGATAGTACGAGACAAGACAAGTAACAGAATACCCGGAAATGTGCTTTAAAATGTGAAGTGAACTAGCACATTGTTCTTTAGTTATCTTTCCAAAAATTGTAGACAAAGCATTTTGAGATGCGAGGAACGAAAAATGACAAAATATTTATCTCAGATTTATATGGTTTAAGTTCCAGTAATTCTCGATTTATCTTCCTTCCTTCTCTGCATCTACAAATGCTTTGTCTACAACTTTCCAAATGTTAACCTTACAGCAGTGTGGTAAATTATCTTATCGTGTGAAAGCTTCATTGTTTCTCATTTGAAAAAAGTTTGTAATTAAAAACTAAAAAGATGACAAAATTAACAATAATTTAGATAAATATAGGGAGATACAGGATTGTGGTTTGTTCTGGATGTGCAGTTCACATTATGGATCTTAAACTTACGGCAAGGGTACATGCGTTACCTGTACACGTTTTGAAGCTCACGCACGTTACGCCCCAGTGCCTGTATGTCATTAAAGCCAGTAAGTGGGCGTAGTCCACAGAATTGGCGCCACGTCGTATAAGGAAGTAGTCCGTGGTCACGCCCACGCTGAATGTTTGTGGAAATGAGGTCCGAGCCTCTTCCAGTAGAAGCGTTCATGAAGAGAAATCTTGAGATATCCGGAACTACTGAAGTGAGAGCAGTGAAACAGTTCAAATCTTTCCATCAGTGTAAGGGAAATAATACGTAAATAGACATTTTTAGCAAAGTTAGAAGCATAGATAAGTTCACGAATTTGTACAACAGATGTTTGTTTAGTTAAACTTTGTCTAGTTTGTTATATCCACTCGTGATCATTTTTTGGGGGGAGAATTTTCGAACTGTGTAACCATTTAGTTACTGTCCTTTCATGGAACTATCAATGGGCCACTCCTCACAAGTATTTTGCTCTCCAAGTCCAGCCGTGTATCGCTGTTCTGGCTTTTGATGATTTACTTCAGTGTTTCCCAGGCTTCATTTCTACCAGGCCACATCTTCAACCCCCCCCCCCCCACCCCCGATATGTACAATGGCCTATTAAACTAGGATATGCATTACACAACTAAAAACTTCAGCAAGCAAAGCATTTGAACAATATGATTGAGCACATTAATAACTCACTTACTGCGTTATTCTCTCATCTTTTAATGTGATGGATGAGTTCCATGTAGGGACACAAACTTCTCCATATCAGGCTGACAAATGCTAAGAATCTACAAAACTGCCCCGTCTGCTGCTTCTTTTTTCCCTCAACGCCCACATACTGTTCCATTCCAGCGCTGGGGGTGGGGGCGTTATTGCCACGTTGGGAAACACTGATTTACACATGTGGCAGTTCAATATCGGAGGTTACGAGTTATTATAAACATTTAATCTTAAGTCTACGTTCTCAGATTTGTTGACTTCGTAACGTATTTCAAATAGTATTCATATATTTACAGAACTGACTGTGGAGGCTTGTAACAAATGATTTATCAATGTTCGTCACTGACGTTAGTCCTGGAAATATGACAATCTTCTCAAATATTTCTTTCGTTGATGTCTTTGATATCTTACATTCCTTTTTGGTTTTCGTAGCTGCGTCAACCTTCTTTTCTCACAGTTTCTAGATTATGAAATTATCCATGCTTGATTGTCTGAACTCAGATGTGGGCCCACACACGAGAAGTCCTGTATGCTTATATTTAATGTTATCTGTTCCTTGCTGTACTCTGCATAGTCTAATAATATTTGTGATTACCTCCCTTGGCATGCAAATCGTTTCGTGATACAATATTCCGTTCATTTGTTTTATTGGATTTATCTTTTTAACTCATACCTGAGTGTTAAATAGCAACAATATTACAGATTAACTAAATGACATACAATAACAGTCTTATATTGTTGGTAAGATGACTTGTCGATATATTCATTGGCTTGAGTTTGTTACTTCAACGGGATTTTTTTTCTTACTATACTTGAGTATGTCATTTACTACACATTTTAATCATATTTATTAAATTTTTGTAGTTGTCCCAAGTTTTTTTAACTGGCTTCGATCTGTGGCGCCTGATGTTTCATGTAGAGGTGTCTGGATTATGTGTTGCACGTTTGGTCTTACATGTCTTACATAGCTACATAACTGTAAAGTTTGGTCCTACCAATTTGATCTGTCACACATATTCTACATACCTTTTGGTCCTACCTAGTGTGACTTGCATTACACAGCTACAGAACTTTAAAGTGTGCTCATACTTAGTTTGACCTATCTTACATAGCTCACTCATTCATTCATTCATTTGTATGTCCCTTGCGGAACTTTGTCTCCCTTACAGCACTCGTGTAGGTCTCTCTGTTGTAAGCAAGATCCCCTGCTGCTGATGCATCCATTTGCAGATCATCAACGATGTCCTGCAGCCACCTTCGCCTTGGTCTTCCTCTCTTTCTTTTTCCCAATATGTAACCTTCCAAGACAGTCTCCCCTAGATTATCATAACGTTTAATGTGTCAAAAATATTGAAGCTTTCTCTTTTTAATCCTCTTTACTAACCAGCCTTCTTCAATATTAAGTTCTTTTAGTATGGGTATATGTACTCTTTTTTGTGTCCATAATATTTGAAGAATTCTTCTGTAGCATTTACATTCAAAGGCATTTATGTGTTTCTCAGCTGTTTTGTTAAGTGTCCAGGTCTCAGAGGCATATGTTGTGATGGGAATCATTCTTTACATAGCTACATAACTCTAAAGTTTGGTCCTACCAAGTTTGATCTGTCTTACATAGCCACAGAACCTTAAAGTTTGGTCCTACCAAGTCTGGCTTGTCTTGCGTAGCTACAAAAATTTAAAAATCTAAAGCTTAAACTTCAGAGCTAACGTACCGACATTTCGATCCACTGCCTGGATAGTATGTTGGGAAGCTCTACGTTGTCCAGCACAGGTCCTGGTTTGAAGTACAACATGCGCGTGATTTAACAGGTGTTATGTTCCAGATATTTAATGTTCAGTGTTGAAAGGTACTGGATGTGTGAGTCAGGTAAACAGTGATATTCCTAGAAGTTGATTTGTGGCTTGATCTAAATTTACAAACAGTGAATTTGTTAAATATTAGTGATATTTAATATACATAAGACTACTTGACTTTGAGTTAGGTAAGTTAGAAAATGACGTAATTTTTTATTTCATTATTTTTGACTGTTCTGTTTCTGTTACTTGTCTCTCTCTCTCTCTCTCTCACACACACACTCTCTCTCTTTGTCTCTCTTGCTCTCTCTTGCAAATATATTTTAGCCTGCTCTTACAGACACCGAACTTATTATTCTGAATAATAATGCAATTTTTATTTGGTAGATAGTCACTTATATGTGTATGTAGTTAGTCATTTTTATGTGTATGTAGTCACTTTATTGTTAATTATGTTTGTTATATGAACAGCATATTTGTAGAATGTCTGGAACAGAGTGAAAGTTGTATGACAAAGGGCAGAATGTGAGACGGGCCTGCGTGCGTAAATTTTTAACCCTTTTGAAATAAAGATCAATCAATCAATCGGTCTTTTCTCTTTTTTTACTTTCTCTCTCACTGGATCATTCTTTCTCATTCTCTTCTTTCTGTTCTCTTTCACATTTGCAACATATGTCTCTCTTTCTTTGTCACTATCTCTCTCCTCTCTCTCTCACTCTTACTCTGTCACACTCTCTCTTAATTTGTCAATCACTCTGTCTCTTGAAAAAAAGCCTTGCATACTCTCCAGTACAGCTCTGGAACATTCTCCCCTACAATTAAAATCCATTAGTAATGCTTCATCCTTTAACTCAAACTTTTTTTTATTATTTACTTGCTTGTAACTATAAGCATCCATAGAATAACAAGTAGTCTCTCAACCCATGGCTCGCCAGCCATCAAATTGTAAAAGGATATAATTCTAAAAGTAACTTGTTATATCTTGTTAGAATTTATTTTAATTAATGTTAAAGGATATATGCTAAAAGAACTATACTGGAAATGTACTTTTGTTTATGTATATGCTTGAGTGTGTGCGTGCGCTATTTTGTTAGGTTAATTATTTCTTCTCTGTGAATGTAATAGTTCAATTCTGCACTCTTTTGATATGTTTTTTACTCATGTAATTTGTATACTTGTAATCTATCGAGTGTATGGGAAGAGTGAAAGATGGAGTGATGAAGCGCAAAATGTAAGACGGGGCTGCGCGCCCAATTCTTTATTCTTTAAAAATAAAGTTCATTCATTCTCTCTCTCCCTCCTCTCTGTATATCTCTGTATATCACATGTGGTTAAAAACCGATGTAGTCTTACCTATTAAATAGGTTTCTCAGTAGCTCCTGTCTATTGCCTATGGGAAAGACTGATGGAACAGTGGAATGGCCAAACCTGAAAGTGGCAAAAATCCTGGGGTCTTCTCCTGGATTGTAGAAACTTCTACCCGTTGTGGAGACGAGATTCCAAAGAGATGCATCGCGACCCAGAATAATTGGTAGGTAAGTGTTGAAAGTTATGATCTGATTGAATGCTGAAAATATAGGCAAGTCGTTTTTATTGAAAAATATAACAAAACAGGGTAAAACTACACTCTCTGTCTCTCATCACTGTTCTCCTATAGGCCTCGAAGCGTGTATACAATACTGACTGCTTTATAAATATCTGATACAAATTATTGATTGATATCTTAAAAATAGGCTTTTAAATGGCGAAGTAGTTAGTGCACTTGTCTCATGCAGAAGGACAGTGGTTCCCTTCAGGTCAGATGGGCTCTGGTAAAATCAGATGTAGAAACTGGGTACCTGGTTCTCCTAGGAGCTGGGTAACGGAAAGCGATGACATTACCCTGTAGTGTCCTGACAAGTTCAAGTAAAAACAAATAGAGCAATAACTTGATGTCCTTATGTTTCTGTAGCATATTTTAATATATTTTTGTTTCACTGTCATTGTTTCCACGCTGACGTTTTAGTGTGATGTTTCACCATCTGTAATATCTGACTAACTTAATCCTTTGTTTTCTGACGCTGCAGGTTTGATCCTTTGTTTTCTGACGCTGCAGGTTTAATCCTTTGTTTTCTGACGCTGCAGATTTAATCTTTTGTTTTCTGACGCTGCAGGTTTGATCCTTTGTTTTCTGACGCTGCAGGTGTTGGGTAAAGTTTATGATATTTACATTCTAAGATCTGATAGGAATGTTGATGTTGTCTGTTTGTACGTGCTGTAGGGTGTAACTATTACTGGCGTCAGAGAAAATGTTAAGCGAGGTCCCTTACCGACAATGATTTTCCTCGACAGTTGGAATATCTCCTCATTCGGCGCTCGGGGCTTCACTAGCTTGAGACGTTTTGCAACTCTGTTGTGCTCACGCAGAAAGATTGTATGTAGGGAAGATAAGTACGGGTGTTGGTTGGCACGGAAGTCTCCTTCAGTACAGACAGAGATAATTGTATTTAATGAGTAAAAGCCACATTTTGAATGAATGAGAGAACATTAGAAAGTGAAGAAGAAATAGAATAAAAAAAAAGTTAAGGCCGTTTCATAACCTGTGTCATGGAGTGAAATTAGCACACCATTTAGGACCGTCATGTTTATGTCATAGAACGAAATAGTTAAGTTTAAGGATTTGTCACTGAAATAACAGCTTGATGTACTGTACAATTTCACTTGTTAATATTTTATAAGTAGACTAAATGTCACTGACAATCTAGAAGAAGACATATGAGTCCTTGGAATAGACAACTGGCAGGGTAGACTAAGATAAAGAGTGGAATGGAGACAAGTCTTGTCTGCAGCAATGAGCCTCAGTAGCTAGGAAGACTAAGATAAAGAGTGGAATGGAGACAAGTCTTGTCTGCAGCAATGAGCCTCAGTAGCTAGGAAGGTTGGATGAATGAATGACATCTCAAATTATTAACGTAGTCTAATTAATGTCATAGAACACTATACATCTAACATTTTAAAATCTGCCTTAACTGTTGATATTTTGAATCATGTCCTAGTTACATTACGTAAAACATCACGTATTGTACATTAACATCATGAAACATTAGACAACACACATCAGCATCATAAAACATAAGACAACGCACATCAACATCATGAAACATTAGACAACACACATCAACATCTATTTCTTACTTCTGGAGGAGGCCATATTAAGATAAGTTCTCCGTTTAGTTATTTGTTTGTCTCGTTGTGCATGTAATCCTCGAAAAAGGCTGACGCCGAAATATCGGATGTTGCATGTTTTTCATTTATTCATTCTCATACTCTCTATTCGTTTTTTATCACTTTTCTCACTCCCTCTGCCACTTTGTAAAACTACACCATACACCTCTATCTAATTTAATAAGATAACACACATCAGCATCGTGAAACATAAGATAACACTTATCAACATCATGAAACATAAGATACTACACATCAACTACACATTAAACATAAACTACCACAGGTTTTAAAAAAAATGAAATATAAGATAACGCACACAAACATCAAATACCAAACATCAACATCGTGAAACAATAAATTCTGCACATCAGCATCATGAAATATAAGACACCACACGTCAGTATTATCTAAGACAGCACTCATCAACGTCATGAAAAATAAGGCACCACAGTCTAATGATGTAATTTACCCGCCAGGAAGCAGTAGTCGGTTGAATTTTGGCGCTTTATACAGTTTGATGTTGACGACTCAGGGAGAAAGGTGCCATTTTTTGTTCGAAGTAAGAAACTTCCTGTAGTGACAATTTTAGACTGACGTAAAACAAAATCATTCTTAAAATAAAAAAGGCAACCTTAGCGACTGTAACAATTGGAGAGGAGTAATCTTAGTATCAGTTGTGTCAAATGTATTTTGCAAGGTCATTTTGAATAGACTTAAAGATATAGTGGATACTGCAATGAGAGAAGAACAAGCAGATTTCGAAAAGGGAGAAGCTGTCTTAACCAGGTCTTTACTCTAAGAATAATACTTGAAGAACATATTGAAATGCAGAAACCATTAACACTGAACTTCATAGACTTTGAAAAGGCATTTGATAGCATACACATATATTCATTGTGGAGAATTTTGAGTCTATATGGAATATATCTTATATCTTATATCCTTCCCGTGCCGTTAAACGTCACATAGGGCTCGCAAAGTAGTTCGCCAATTTTTCCTGTCTTCGGCGAGTCTTTCAACCTCATCAAAGGATTTTATGCCTGTTAACTTGGCCTCTCTTAATAATGTCCTCTTCAGAGTTTCACGCGGTCTGCCCCTTTTTCTTCGGCCTGTTGTGTTCCATTTGATAGCTTGTTTTGGGATTCTCTGATCATTTCTTCTCATCAAGTGACCAACATATGTCCATCTCCTTTTCCTGATCACCCATGAGACTGGTTGTTGTTCAGTCATCTGTCTTATCTCTGCATTGTTCTTGAATTCATTCCACTTGATGCCGAGTATTTTCCTTAGGCATTTGTTTTCAAAAGAGTCTAATTTCTTTTCTATTTCTTTAGTTGTTTTCCAGCTTTCACATGCATAAATGAGGGTGGATATTACATTTGAATTGAATAGTCTTAACTTGGTTTTTGTGCTTATAACTTTTGAATTCCATATGTTCTCAAGATTCTTGAAGATTGATGCTGCTTTTGCAATTCTGATCCTAGCTTCCTTTCTAGTGTCACCATCCTGGTCTATGTAGCTGCCAAGGTATGCAAATTGAATGACTTCTTCAATATCTGTCCCTTCTATGTGTATTTTTACATTTTGATTGATGGGAATTTTCATTATTTTTGTTTTGTTCTTGTTAATTTCAAGTCCTATTTTGCTAGCCAGTGAAGACAGGCTATCTGTGTCCTTGTTAATTTCAAGTCCTATTTTGCTAGCCAGTGAAGACAGGCTATCTGTTTTTTCTTGCATATATATATATATTATATATATATATATATATATATATATATATATATATCAACATCATTAAGGACTTCTACAATGGATATGTTTGAGCAGTCAAAACAGAAGAAGGGATGAGTAAATGGTTCCAGACTGAAACAATCGTGAAACAAGGATGTATACTATCTCCTTTGCTTTTCGGAATTGTAATAGACTTCACAATGAAAAAAATACTGCATAGGTAACATAGATATTGATTGGGTACATGTGACCAACTAGAAGATCTTGATTTTGCTGATGACATAACTTTTATCAGTAACAATGTGAATTCCATGCAAGAAAAAAGAACAGATATCATGTCTTCACTGGCTAGCAAAATAGGACTTAATATTAACAAGGACAAAACAAAAATAATTAAATTTCCCAGTAATCAAAATGGAAAAATACACGCAGAAGGGACAGATGTTGAAGAAGTAAAAAAATTTGCTTGCCTTGGCAGCTACATAGATCAGGATGGTGATACCAGAAAGGAAGTTAGAATTAGATTAGCAAAAGCAGCATCGATCTTCAATGATCTTGAGAACATATGGAATTCAAAAGTTATAAGCACAAAAACCAAGTTAAGACTATTCAATTCAAATGTAATATCCACCCTCATTTATGCACGCGAAAGCTGGAAAATAACCAAAGAAATCGACACGAAATTAGACTCTTTTGAAAACAAATGCCTAAGGAAAATACTTGGCATCAAGTGGAACGAATTCGAGAACAATGCAGAGAAAAGACAGATGAGTTGATATGTTGGTCACGTGATGAGAATAAACAGTCAGAGAATCCCAAAACAAGCTATAAAATGGAACGCAACAGGCCAAAGAAAAAGAGGCAGACCACGTGAAACTCTAAAGAGAACATTGTTAAGAGAGGCCAAATTAATAGGCATAAAATCCCTTGATGAGATTGAAAAGCTCACCGAAAACAGGGAAAATTGGCGAACTACCTTCTGAGCCCTATGTGATGGCACGGGAAGGATATAAGATATAAGATATAACAAAGTGAGATAATACTATATAAGGTTGACATAAAGTGAAAAAAACTATATAAGGCTGACGTAAAGTGAGATAAGACTATATAAGACTGAGATAAAGTGAGATAATGCTGGTATAAAGTGAGAAAAGACTATATAAGGCTGACAGCAAATGAGATAAGACTATATAAGACTGACATAAAGTGAGAAACGACTATATAAAACTGACAGAAAGTGAGAAAAAACTGAAATAATGTGATATGAGACAGAATTAAGGTGAGACAAGATGATTTTAGGCTGTGGTTAGGTACTATAAACTGAGATAAAGTGATATAGGACAGATATAAGGTGAGATAAAATTGACATAAGATAAGACTGCTTGTAAGATAAGAGTAAAACTTGGGCAAAATGAGATAAGACTGAATTAAATTATGGTAATAATGAGTTAAAATGAGATAAGAGAAGATAATATTGGATCAGACTAAGTTAAGTGAGATTGTTGAATTATGCAGACAAGAATATTATACATGTTAGATATGATAAAACTGAGTATTTTCAATTCCGATAGATTCTTTGAGCTTTCTTTCAGGAAAGACGAGGGTAGATCACAGCAAATGTCCACGAGTGATACACACGATAGAAAGGTATAAGTGAATGTAGACGATTGGAAAAAAAAGTGAAATGTGCTGTAATAAATGTGTGGTACCAGGTTCTCTGAGGGCTTTCGCTTCACCGTCTGTTGAACCGTATATCTGGGAGCCATCGAGGAAAGCTGTGGCAGAGTTGATCTGTGCTCTGGGCTCTGAGAACAAGAGACAATTCTTTTCTTTGTGGAAGTAATAATAGATGAATGACGACTATTCCACAATATATCTTATATCTTATATCCTTCCCGTGCCGTTAAACGTCACACAGGGCTCGCAAGGTAGTTCGCCAATTTTTCCTCTCTTCGACGAGACTTTCAACCTCATCAAGAGATTCCTCAATAAACGTATATCTATAATATTTTATTCTTCTTCTCCCTCCTCCTTCTTCCTCTTGTTCTTCCTCCCCCTCCTCCTTCTTAAACCTCCCTGGAAATGCAAACTGGCGTTATCTGCAGCTGATGCTGTAAAGATGGTGAGGCACAGCCTTGTGTCGGCTTGGGAGTGGGTTATGGCGGCTGTTTTGTTTTCAGTCCCTGAGTAGAAGGATAAAGCAGTGGGTCTACAACACCACTTTGGGGCCACGGCGATCCCTTCCCCATTAGCCTAGCTAAGCCTGTTACTGCGGATACCAACGGAGAGATGGGACAGGGCCTTGGCCAATGTTAACAAGGGTGGCTGATGCCTGCCAGATCTGAAAGCTTCAAACATTATACCAGCAGTACATTCTGTGACACAGAACTAACTTTCTTACATCTGACATCTTAAATCCTTCCCGTGCTGTAAAGCGTCAGATATGGCTCACATGGTAGTTGCCAAGTTTTCCTGTTCGGCGAGCTTTTCAACTTCATCAAGGGATTTTATGTGTACTAAATTATCCTCTCTTAACAATGTCCTCTTTAGAGTTTCACGTGGTCGACCTCTTTTTCTACGGTCTGTTGGTTTCCACTTGATACTTGTTTGGGGATCTGATTGTTTCATCACATCACCGACATATGTCCATCTCCTTTTTCTGATCAGCCATGAGACAGGTTGTTATTCGCTCATCTGTCTTATCTCTGCGTTGTTCTTGAATTCGTTCCACCTTATACCGAGTATTTTCTTTAGGCAATTTAATTAATAACTAACTTTAATAGTACAGGTATATAAATTTAGCATCAGTCATTCAGTGACACATAACTAACTCGACTAGTAGATAAATTCAGCATAACATTCAGTAACAAATTGCCTTCAATCACAAAAACACTTAGTCAAGCCTGACAAAGCGCAGGTAGAGTGTATGCTCTCACACCTTCATCAGATTGTTTCTGTACTCACTGATTTGTCCCATATTCGGGTCCTCTGCTGCAAGTGATCTCACAAAATTCAAACATCTCACTGGGAAAGCATTATCATTAGGTGGCACTTCTATTGGGAAGCAGTTTCTGAAAGAGAGAGTTGATGATCGATTTATAAAGTGATTTGTGAAGATATGTAGGTAACAAAAAAAAACTTACAAAAGTTACAGTTTGTTCTTCTATTTAAAATTAGAAACTGTTCTACCAATCTTTCAATAAAACAAAAAATTTCCCAATTTGCTATGATTTGTCCATGGGCAAGACAAGTACATGACCCCAGTCAATCGTTTGCATGACCTTTTGCGGAATTTTGCCTCCCTAACAGCTCTCCTGTAGGCCTGGACTTGTTCTGTAGCATTTATATTCAAGGGCATTTATGTGCTTCTCAGCTGTTTTGTTAAGTATCCAGGTCTCACAGGAATATGTTGCCACGGGAAAGATGCATGCCCTTAAAAACCTTTTTTTTTTTTGTAGTTCTGTCTGTTCCTTTCCACATCTTCTTTAGTTGTTTTACTTTTTGAAGAGCGATAGATGTCCTCCTTTTAATTTCCCTCATTATATCTCCATTATTAGTTAGTAGTGATCCAAGATATTCAAAGCTCTCCACTTCTTCCACTTTATTCCTCTTGATATATATTTCAGTTGCCTTGTTTGTTTTGTCAGTTGTTATCAATTTAATTTTCTTCACATTAAGATAAAGGGTTTGCTCTTCGCTGTTTTTACGGTCTGACATAATTAGTTTTTACATTCCTTTTTATGTTGTGGACAGAATTACTGTGTCACCAGCATACCTAATTGCTGGTATTTTATAACCTCCAATTGTTATTGCATCGTAATATTCTTTGTCAACATCCTCTCTAACATTCCTCATTATATTTTAAGTATACAAGTTAAATAAGTAAGGCGACAATATGCACCCCTGACGGACCTCTTGTTTTATATCAAAACAAGTTGTTGTTTCATCAAAAGTGTTGGAAATCCGTTTTTTTCCATTATTTCCCTAAGCTTCTGGTGTTGTACACAATCAAATGCTTTTAATAGTCTATAAAGGATAAATATAGATTGACATTAAATTCTCTGCATTTCTCTAATTCTCTACCGCGTGAAACTCTGAAGAGGACATTCTTAAGAGAGGCCAAATTAACAGGCATAAAATCCTTTGATGAGGTTGAAAGACTCGCCGAAGACAGGAAAAATTGGCGAACTACTTTGCGAGCCCTATGTGACGTTTAACGGCACGGGAAGGATATAAGATATAAGATAAGATTTCTCTATTATTAATCTTATATTGAATATATATTCTCTTGATCCTCTTCCTATATGATTTGTATATTCTATATCTAGCAAATGTGTCTGATTAAAACCCGAGAACTGCATACTGTATCGCTAGTAATCTTTCTGGAGGTAAATTAAATTAAATGCCAGTGCAGCATGCAAGTTTTTGCATATACACCTAATCGGTGTTGCAAGCTAACTTTAATTTGTGTTGTCAGTGCAGTACGCTATCCTTTACTTGTACCGCCAGTATTAAAAGTTAGTTTTAACTTATGTTGTCAGTGCAGTACGCCAGTTTTTTTTTCTTTGTATCATCAGCGTAGCAAAATGGCAATATCTTATTTATAATCCTCTGGTGTTTTCAGCTCACGAAAAACACAGACACACGCGCGCGCGTATGTGTCTGTATTATGTATGTGTGTGGCGGCCTGGTTAGATGAGTACAGTGGTACCTCGGGTCAAGAACGCCTCTAGTCACGAACAAATCGGCCCACTAACACAATTTCCGAACAAATTTTGACTCGCCCCGCGAACAATGCCTCGGCCCATGAACGCACAAACATGGCTATGGCGCCATGTTTTCGGCTCAGTTGTACTCAGGTTTGCACGCTGTGAACATTGTTTGTCGTTGCGTTGTTCTTGATACAATTTTTTTTTTGCTTTTTGCATTAAATTAACCCACATTATGGCTCCCAAGAAAGTGAAAAGTGTTAGTGACAGTGGTGGAAAGAAGCATAAGCGTATTACAGCAGAAACGAAGAAAGAAATAATAACTAAGCATGAGAATGGTGTTCGTGAGGAGCACTCGGGAGAGAAGGAGGAAGAGGTGGTACATGTTTCAAGTTCTGAGATCAAAGAAATTTGTAGCGAGTGGAGTGCAGGTTTTAACTGAGAAGCATCACCCTAACAAAACTGTGACCAGCAAAGAAGTGGACACTTTAAATGACAATGTGATGTCCCATTTTCAGAAACCTATCTAACAAAGAAAAAGACAAATGTCCCTGGATCGTTATCTTGTGAAAACACCAGCCACCGAGCCAGCAATCGAACCATTTCCCATGATACAAACAAGAGAAAAAATACACAGTCGCCCGGCGTTATTATGGAATGGGCCTCTCCTTCGAAGGAGTAGTCTTCCTCCCTCTCCTCCTCTACCACCTGCCTGTGCCAGCAACTTCCTCCCTCTCCTCCTCTACCATCTGCCTGTGCCAGCAACTTCCTCCTTCTCCTCCTCTACCATCTGCCTGTGCCAGCAACTTCCTCCCTCTCCTCCTCTACCATCTGCCTGTGCCAGCAACTTCCTCCCTCTCCTCCTCTACCATCTGCCTGTGCCAGCAACTTCCTCCCTCTCCTCCTCTACCATCTGCCTGTGCCAGCAACTTCCTCCCTCTCCTCCTCTACCACCTGCCTGTGCCAGCAACTTCCTCCCTCTCCTCCTCTACCACCTGCCTGTGCCAGCAACTTCCTCCCTCTCCTCCTCTACCATCTGCCTGTGCCAGCAACTTCCTCCCTCTCCTCCTCTACCACCTGCCTGTGCCAGCAACTTCCTCCCTCTCCTCCTCTACCACCTGCCTGTGCCAGCAACTTCCTCCCTCTCCTCCTCTACCATCTACCTGTGCCAGCAACTATCAACCACAAAGCTTAAGTTATACTGTATATTTTATGTTATATATTTTTGCCACGCATAAATCCATAGAAAAGTAAAAAAAATATTGTTCCTGGGGCGGGCGAACGGATTAATTGGATCTGCAGTAATTTCAATGGGAAAAATTGTTTCAGTTCGCGAACAGAGTCAAATAACGAATTAAGTTCGTGACCCCAGGTACCACTGTTAGGCGATCGTTTTACTAATCTGGTGGTACGGGTTCAAGTCCCAGAAGTGGGATTTTTTCTGGCACATATCAAAAGGCCACATGGTGTCCACCCAGCCTCTAAAAATGGGTAGTAGAGAAATGTTGGAAGGTAAATGTGGCCAGGCGTGATACTGACCACATCACCCTTACATGTGTCGAAGCTTGTGGAACTACGGGCCTAACACCGCATCCTTAATATTCGTTAATGACATGGAAACGGGAATTTTATCTTTTTAAAGTGTGTGTGTGTTTTGTTGCTTGGTAGTTGCCTCCCTTTTCCTCTCTCTTACGTACTGTATCTGGTTTAGTCATTTAAAGATGTCTGACTGTCGCCACTTACCCAACTGAAAACTACACAGTTGTGTTGTCTCCATGCACTAACAAATGTTATTTTACACATTTTGTTACACCATAAACTTAGAATCGCAAGCGTTGTGTTATCAAGGTTTTCTGTTACTTACGGGTTCGTTATGGAAGGTGGCCACGTTCCACTTGATCCACAACAACTTCCTGATCCATTAACTGCAAGGGGAGATAAGTAAAGGGAGGTTATCATTCTGAAACTCATTGAAAACGTATACACAAAAATTTGTTTCGCAGATGTGAACTGTTCTCTCTCTCTCATTCTCCCCAACAGTTTGGGCCAAGATAAACGTTAACACAGCTAATGTGCCACTAAACAGGTAACATCCAAGAATATTGCACCAGTCTAAGCGAGCAAATGTAGTTCTTTGAATGAGACAGCATCTGCATTCTTATTATTTTGTTACAGAACCTGTTTTCCAAAACACTTACGTGTCGCAGAAGCTATGTTCACAAGGTCGTGATCAACCCATTGTCCCCACTGCATAAGCAAAATGGGAAAACTGACACAGTTGTTCGCTGCTGGATGGACAGTCCGACTAACAAGACGAGCACTGGGCAGCCGCCAGCCACTGACGCCAAACTGTCGAGGCGAGTTCTCACCTGCAAATAAATCGGTATTCATTCTTAAACCACTCACATAAAACACAAACTAAATGTAAGCGGTACATTACTACTACATGCTAATACTAATACATAGTCGGAAGTATCACATGCTTAGTCGGAAGTATCACATGCTTACATCTATGGTTACATATGTCGGAAGTATCACATGCTTACATCTATGATTACATAGGTCGGAAATATCATATGCTTACATCTATGATTGCATAGTCGGAACTACGTCAGGTGAGTAACAGAAACCACTGCCATGGAAAATTACACAGGAGAAAACTGGATATGAACACATCTGAAGTGCCTATGTTTACGTTGCTGCATCAACAAAAGGCAAAACTGAAGACAGAAAACAGACGGAGAGAGTCTGGGTCTTTTCTTTAAACAAACTTGGTTTATTGTTTTATAGTTACTTGGCCTGGCATGTCAGTCCTATATTGGTTGAGTCACTTATGAGAGATGATGATGCCGTAATACTGATGTTGCTGGTTCTCATCAACTTCTTTAAAATAAAAAGCTGACATCCACCTAGTTCACAAGCCCTCTTTAAGATAACAAAAAATGTATTATTTACTATTGTACAACATTAGCTACGTTTCTCGTACAGATCCTGTAGATAAAGCGAGTAACCAGTTTGGACTGGATTAAGGTAGGGGCGTACAAACTCTACATAAACAAGCACGAGGAAGTAAAAAAGAGACACAAGGAAGCTGAATATCTGAAATATTTCTTTAAAAACCCGGCTAATGAAGTACGGACATTCTCTAACAGGTTCAAGGTGAATTTTGAACAAACTGTCCTTATTCCAGCATGGCATTTTGCTTACAACAGGGAGGCTTTCGAGAGAGCTGTTATGGAGGCAAAGTTCCGCAAGGGACATGATAATGAATCAAGATATATGAATGAATGTCCTTATTAAATATCAAATCTTTATGTCTTACAATTTTTCTTCAAGAGGTACGTTTAAGATATTCTTTTCTTCCGTTGAAGACCATCTGCAAGAAACTTTACATATACGAGATAAATTGATATAAAAAGATATAAAATGATATGAAAGATGTTGTGATGTTTCTAGTTACTTCTTTGACTCAGAATTTGTACAAACCATCACTGTAAGCAGGGGAAAGAACTCTGCTTATAGGCATGGACACTGATCCTAAATTTCTTGGATGATTACATGTCCCATCAAAGGTTCTAATCCTAAGATTTGTAGAATTTCGGCACGTCTGAAATAATATAGAAAAAAGATCATTGCAAAACATGTATCTATTTATTCTCATAATGTAACCAGAAAAAGTGCTGAAGGTTATTCATGTGTGTGTTCTTTACTCAGTCTAAACTGTGGACATTTATTTATTATGTGTGAGTTCTTTACTCATTCTAAACTGTGGACATTTATTTATTATGTGTGAGTTCTTTACTCAGTCTAAACTGTGGACATTTATTTATTATGTGTGAGTTCTTTACTCATTCTAAACTGTGGACATTTATTTATTATGTGTATGTTCTTTACTCATTCTAAACTGTGGACTTTTATTTATTATGTGTGAGTTCTTTACTCATTCTAAACTGTGGACATTTATTTATTATGTGTGAGTTCTTTACTCAGTCTAAACTGTGGACATTTATTTATTATGTGTGAGTTCTTTACTCAGTCTAAACTGTGGACATTTATTTATTATGTGTGAGTTCTTTACTCAGTCTAAACTGTGGACATTTATTTATTATGTGTGAGTTCTTTACTCAGTCTAAACTGTGGACATTTATTTATTATGTGTGAGTTCTTTACTCAGTCTAAACTGTGGACATTTATTTATTATGTGTGAGTTCTTTACTCATTCTAAACTGTGGACATTTATTTATTATGTACCTGTGTCTTGCTGATGACCTATATTATCATGCTTCCATTTCTAATAACACAAGTCGCCGTTCTTTTTCTTTGTTACTTGTTCAGATGGTTAAGATATTTTTCTCATGATCTGGGAATTGATGGAAAAAGACTGTATACTGACAACAAACGCTGACGATAACAGTGGGCAGTACCATCAGCGAGTTCCAACAAATAAAAAGAAGTGTGAGACAAGGGTGTGTTCCTTTTTTCCAGACATCTTCTCTTAATGTAGTGAAAAAATAACGAGAGAAATGAAGAGAATACGTGTAGTAAAGATTGGAGTAAAGAAAACAAACAACATCAGATATGCAGATGACACCAGTACTGATAGCAGAGAGTAGGAAAACCTTACAAAAATTCTTAAACAAAGTCAGAGAACAAAGCAGAAAAGGGGTCAGAGTTAAACAGAAGTAATGGTGATATCCATGAAGAAGAATGTACCAGAATTAAGAATTATAGCACAGGGGAAGATATTAAAACAGATCAATAGATACAAATATTTAGGAATAGTCAAATCATCTGACGACAGGTGCACTGAAGAAATCAGAATCAGGATAGCAATAGCAAAGACACCTTTTGGAAAAATGAAGAATATTAAAAAGTGAAAAACTGCCACTGGCAATAAGAAAGAGAATTCTAAGAAGCTGTATAGGACCTATTTTACGTCCATATATCATGCCTACACATGAGTAGTAAACACACAGACATTCACATGCACATACATTCAGAGAAATTACGAGTTTTACACGATATCTATAATGAAAAGCACTAACATAGTCACGTGAATAATTAGACTTAGTCAACATTATAATCGCCTAATTCTGGTGAACGCAAATTTGGAGATTAATTTACACGGTTAGTATAAAGTCTTTCCTTGATTTAAAATGATTTATTACACACAAACTCTACTAGGTGTAGACATGTGTTTTCTTGTTTAATTTTTACCTAAACTCAAAATTGTTTATATACAAGGGTCATACCGAAAGTCGTGAGGAATTTTTTTTTAAAAACTCAGAATTTATAGATTGAGAAAATAGAAATGTATTTATAGATTGAGAAAACAGAAATGTGTTACCTTTATATGCATCTTTTGCACTTCATGTATAGGTCACATGGCGTCACCATCATGTGTCACGTGATCACGCGGAGCAGAAACAAAATGTTCAGTGCTGAAATTTAGTTTTGTCAATAGGTTCCTCGTTAAAGTGAAAATCCTCGCTGCTGAAATTCTCCAAGGACTTCAACTTGCTTATGGAGATATGTGTATGGGTGCTAGCAGTGTTAGGAGGTGGATGAAACATTTCAAAGATGGAAACACGAACATCCAAGATATGCCTCACAGAGTTCGCCTTCGAACTGCCTCCACTGAACGCAACGTGGAAAAAGTTGACGACATCATTAAACAAGACAGACGTGTCACAGTATCTGAAATCGCTGTAAATCTTGGAACAGGACACAATGCAGTACAGGAAATGATTGAAACTTTAGCCTGTAGAAAAATTTGTGCCCGCTGGGTCCCACGTTTGTTGACTGAAGACCATAAAGCTGTGATAAAAATCATCACTCAACTGAGGAAATTCAGAAAATAGCTGGGAAATTCTTCAACACCCTACCTATAGCCCCGACCTGGCACCCAATGATTACAATCTTTTCGGTTTTGCGAAAGAACAAATGCGAGGCCATCACCACGACACAGGAGAGAACGCCCAGAAAGCAGTGCGTCTGTGCCTTCGGTCAGATGGACGGAATTCTACCGGGAGGATATTTTCAAACTTGCAGAGCGATGGGAAAAATGTGTGCAGAGAAATGGAGAGTATATTTAAAAGAGAAGAAAAGGGTGCAGACTACGGTGATATATTTATATTTTCTCTATCTATAAATTCTGATTTAAACACATTTTGCTCACGACTTTCGGCATGACCCTCCTGTATATATATATATATATATATATATATATATATATATATATATATATATATATATATATATATATAGGAACGTCTAAGTGATACTCAATTTCTTGCCATATGTTCTCCAAGATCTCTTCATTCACCGTCGCTGAATCATCCGTTGTCCTTGACTTCAAAGTTTTATACTAGGAACTTGTGAACTCAACATTCTGTCCTTAGTTACCTCATACTAACAGTTAAGTTGGATAATGTCCAGAAAACACAGTAGCCATGGTGTTAGACCATTCCTAGCATTGTGCTTTATCCTTCACAGACACTATTGTGATAGCAGAAAAACTGTAAGAGTCAGACTACGTTAATGTTTCATGTTTGTGGCTAGCTTAGATTTCAAGATATGATTTATCTTAATCAGGAAAAGACTTTAAGATCAGCCCGTATATCAATGTTGCTGCCACGATTAGTGACAGTTCTACCAGCACTAGCTTCTGTAAAGGAACTGTAGTTTTAGTACCAGCAGAAGACTGACTGCCAGGAAAGTTTTAATTAAGAAAAACAAAACAAAAGAAAAAAAACTTACATTCTGCGTGTCTCCAGACACAGTACTGTAACTTCCCTGGATTCCTCCAGAAGAAACAGGGGAGGTTCTATCTCTCAAGTTAAAGAAACAGAACGACCCGCCTGGAAGAAAGAGGTGATCAGTTATTAGTTAGTCGACTGATCATCCTCATTGAACATCGGACGATTAGTCCATAAGAACACCGATCCTATCTTCAATATTTCCACCAGTGGCTGGAGGCTAACTTGACATTATTAACTTGATTAAGTGTACAGCACACTAAATTATCATTATAGAACCAAAACAGAAATTTATGCGACAAATTAGCATTTATCAAAGAATTCATAGCATTTATCAAAGAATTCACAAGCAAATGTGCATATTAGGAAAAAAAACATATTAGGGTAGTTCTTCACAAAAAAAACTGGAATTTGTCCTTTTCTTCTATAACCATTAGTCACCAAGCTACATCTGCTGAAGTGAGCACGTGCACAAACTGTTCATTGGATTAGTGATGAAGTGACAATAAGAAGCTTAAAGAACAAGTGCGTGTGTGTGTGTGTGAGAGAGAGAGAGAGAGAGAGAGAGAAATTTTGCTACAAACCTAGTAAAGATTTTACAGAGACATGACAAATGCTTAACCAAGCATAAAGGTAGGACTGTAAGGGCCGAACGCAGTGCTATAAGTGGTTTAAGTGTTTTAAGAAAGACAGAACATCGGTCGGTAAAGATTCCAGACCAGGACCACCTTCCTCATCAACAGACGACGACCGTGTCAAGAGAAATCTTGCTGTAATTCGCGGAAATTGTCATTTAACTGTCGGAGACGTTTCTGATGAAGTGGACATCAGCATAGAATCTTGACATTAAATTCTGACTGAAAAACTTGTGCAGTCTACAATGTCTGCCAGTTCATGCAGTTGGAGTCGTCTTTGTGTAAGTGTACTATTGTAATGATCTTTTTTCATAGCGAAAACACATGCTACAACGTCTGCCTTCGGTTATTTATAATTACTGCAGGTTTCTATACATTTCAATACAACAACTTTTACAGCAGATTAATAGCAGATGGAGAAAACGTAATGTAAGGGAATAACTAGTTAAATAATCAATAAAGAAAAATAGCACTCTTTCCTACATATGAAGCAAACTATCACTTACATTGTCCGCTGCAAACAGTCAAGAAGACTGCAGCAAAGATGAAGAGGTTTTCGAGATAAGACATTGCCACTGGCTTTAGAGTGAATAGATTTTTGTAGCTACCTTTGAGCTCTGTCTTCACCGGTTTCTCATGCCAGCTGAAGGTTTATATAGCAGCCGAATACGTGACGTAATTATCATACACTTCAGAAGTGATAATTAAAAAGCACGAAGATTTTGAAATAACTTAGAACAGCAGCAAGCACTGAATGTGTACCGGACATAGCCTGAGGTGAAACGATATGGTATAGGGGGTGGGGGCAGCAGGAAAATGAGGGGAGGGGTGTGAATTAATTGCGTGGGAGTTTTGGCAACTTTTGGATTTTCAAAGGAAATAGTGAATTTTTTTTTTTTTTTGCGCTTTCGTAAATCATATGTCTTGCAGTCATTTACATTTTTCTCTCAAGCGATATTTTTATAGGTCTCTGCAAATACAAACTAATACAAGCAGATATGTTGATATTAAAATATGAAAAGGGAGCTACTCCTGCGGCTTCTATTGTTTTCAGAGACGACGGTAGAAACAGGACTTTCAATAATTCCGGTGTCAACAGAAACAACATCAAAATTAGAAAGCTGAGATACTTTGGCCACATCAAGAAACATAAAGGTTTGGAGAGGTTGATAGTAGAAGACATAGTATCCGGCAAAAGAGAAAAGGGAAGACCTCGCCGTAGGTGGACTCAGGACATCAAAGTCTGAATGTGTCACTGCAAGACGCCGGTCAACTTGCGAAGACCGTATTGCATTCAGAGAAGCTGTCAGAGGGACAACGTTCTGGAAAGGGCATGTCATATGAAGAAGTTGCCACCGCTTCCCTACCAGGCTGGCCAGCCTGTTTTGTTGCAACAGCCTGCTCCGTGGATGCACTGCTGGTTGTTGTTATAATAGGGTCTTCATCACACAAACTATGATATCTGACTCAGAGTTAGTACTTGCCATATAAAAAATACAGTAATGACTATATAAACTTTATCAATAATATAGTAATATCGGGACTAACAATAAGGTGAAGATGGTGAAGTTGAGAGTTTGACTTTTTCATTTACGGCCGGCCGAAGGGGTCAGGGTTAGCGCCTCGCCATTGGTCATGTGATTGTCCAGTGTGTGAGAGCCGTGCAGAGAGAGAGAGAGAGAGAGAGAGAGAGAGAGAGAGAGAGAATAAGTCAGTTTTTTGTCCATTTTCGTGACGTACGTCGGGATTTTGTGATTGTTCCTGGCATGGATGTTTTGTGACAGTGCGTTGTGTTCCCGCGCCACTCTCAATAATGTAAGTCATTGTTTAGTTGTAGATATTTTCTGGCTTTTGTGAGGATAAATATTTTAAATTCATAATTTAATTTGATATATGTAAGTTTCATTAATGTGTTGGTGCATTATATTTTGTTTTATACCAAGAGCATATGTTTTGTTCACGGAGATTTGTTATGGTCTCGTTGATTATATATGAATAATGTTTTAAATGAGGAAGAAGGTTGCGAAAGCAAAATGATACATAATATAACATAGAATATTTCTATGAAGGTTGCATAAGCAAAAGAGAATATATCTATGAGGGTTGATCGAGCAACATTGGATCATATATTTTAGTAATTAGTTGGATGATAGAACCTTGGTAAAATATGAGTTAATTAATTGGGTTTTAGAGATGGAGAACTATGGGTAGTTTCCAGCATTGTGTTGAGTAATTTATCTCACTTTTTTTTTTTGCTGATTATAGCTAATTGTTTTACGTGCTGTGGGTGTCGCCATTAGTGTCTGTATTGACCAGTGCTGTTAGTGCAGTGGTGTAATAGTTTCTTTGCTACTTTGATCATATTTATCTAGTTCAATGTAGTTATTTATGTTGTGGTATTGTTCTTTACTAAAGAAATAGACAAGAAATTAGACTCTTTCGAAACCAAACCCTAAGGAAAATAATCGGTATAAAGTGGAATGAATTCAAGAACAACGCAAAGATCAGACAGATGAGTAAACAACAACTTGTCTCATGGTTGATCTTTTACTGTGAATGCAATAGTTTAATCTTACACTCTTTTGATGTTTTTTTTCCTAATGTAATTTGTATACTTGTATTAAATCGAGTGTGGGACGAAAAAAGCAACAATTCACAAGACCTCTGGGAGTCATGACCTAGAGGGGCCCACCCACTTAGAGTGTCAGGAAACACTTGTCTGAAAGGGGGGGGGGGTAGTTCCTTTGATGATCTGAAGGAGTTGTGTTGCTGATCCGCTCTCTCCAGTAGAGAGTTTCCTGCATATATACATGTGAAAATGTACACATACACATATGCATACACATACACACATACATACATGCATACACATAAACACATACATACTGACATTACACTATATGCATACACACATTTATATTTACATTATATACATACATACACACATATAAATTGCATACATATATCTTCTTACATCTTACATCCTTCCCATGCTGTTAAACGTCACATAGGGCTCGCATAGTTGTTTTGCCAAGTTTTCCTATTCTCGGCGAGCCTTTCAACTTCATCAAGGGATGTTATGCCCACTAAACTGGTCTTTCTTAACAATGTCCTCTTTAGAGTTTCACATGGTCGACCTCTTTTTCTTCTGCCTGTTGTGTTGCACTTGACAGCTTATTTCTTCTCATCACATGGCCTACATATGTTCTTCTTTTTCTGATCACCCATGAGACAGGTTGTTGTCTTATCTCATGTATACATACATACACACATACATAGCTGTTAGGGAGGCAAAGATCCGCAAGGGGATTGCAAATGACTGACTGATCGACTGACGTCTGAAGAAACAGAGGTGACGAGATCAATGATTACCTGCTTGATGATTGTCATATTCTGTAGAAATGAGGTTCCGTAAGAACTGTTCTTAATGTAACCCTCCTCCGCATAACATCACAAGATCAGTTGGGGGGAGGGGGGGTTTACGGCAACAAACGTGAGTCGTTTTTATCAGCGCTTCCATTCCAACGATTGGTCGAGTCAGTGTTAAGAAAGCCTCGCGCGAGTCTGTGACGCTGAGGGAGGTGCCAAGTCTTGTTGAAAAACAAACCGTTACCTCTCTTCCTGAAGCTGACACATCAATCAATCGGTTAACATGCTCAAGTAGGGCAGGTAAGTTACATCCTCTTCCTCGAAGAAGGAAGGACATAAACCTCCTTCGAAATGGTCAAAAGATGTTCATCTGTGGTGAATGCCATTCGTGCTGGACGGTCTGCTGGTGGTTTTCTGTTCTCCACACACGAGTATTATGTCTGCACTACTCTAGTAAGATCAAATAAACACAAGCATAATGTCTGCTCTACTCTAGTAAGATCAAATAAACACGATCATAATGTCTGCACTACTCTAGTAAGATCAAATAAACACAAGCATGATGTCTGCACTACTCTAGTAAGATCAAATAAACACAAGCATGATGTCTGCACTACTCAAGTAAGATCAAATAAACACGAGCATTATATCTATCCTACTGTAGTAAGATCAAATAAACACGAGGATTACGTCTGTCCTACTGTTGTAAGAGCAAATAAACTTGAGTATTATGTCTGCCTTACTGTAGTAAGAGCAAATAAACACGAGCATTATATCTGCCCTACTGTACTAAGATTAAATAATACCTTCTCAATATTACTTTGAAAGTGAATACAGAACTGATTTCTGATAGCTCGATTATCATACTGGCGTGTGCACATGTCACCAAGGGACCTCACATTGTAATCCTTCTGAATATCTAAATTACTTTTTGAAACAAAGTGAACATTTACTGAGTATTTAATTTCTTTCATAAAGTACCAAACATGGTCATTACACGTCTGCATCTCATGGCATTACACGAGGTCTCCATCACATGATTATTACATGAGGTCTGCGTCACATGAGCATTACACGAGGTCTGCATCACATGATTCTTATAGGAGGTCTGCATCACATGATCATTACATATGGTCTGCATCACATGGTCATTGCATGAAGTCTGCATATCTTCAACAAGAGATGCATTAAATTGTAAAAAACAAGAAAGAAAGAGATAATTTATAGCTAGAGATAGTTTATATTCAGTTTCCGGCGCTTCAAAATTACCACAGAAATTGATGTCGGATGGAAGTGCTTATTTGCCATCATACGTGATGTTTAGTCACCGAAAGTGAATTTTCTGTATGGCTGTGATATAATATGTTCGTATAATACCTGAGATGTCACGGGCGCTTGAAAACTGTGAAAAAAGTGTTAATAAGACAGCCTGGGAATTACAATTAAAAAACAATGGAAATTGAAGTATGTTGTTTCTGACACGATGGCACTTCAGATATTATGATGACGTGTTCAGTAATTTCATGAAGCAAGCACAGCTTTGTTTATGGTTAATTAATATGCTAATGTTGAACGCATTCATGGTTGTTGATTCTTTGGTCAATATCTGGAAAATGAGTATGAAGACGAACTGGGAAAGAACTGTGATAGCTTCTCATAGCAGGTCCTTTTTTTATAGTTGTTTTATAGTTGTCATAATAAAGACAGAAAAAACATGCACAAACGAGTTAATGAACTCACAGGCAGGAAAACAAAATATACCACAGGATGCCTGAAATCAAAAGAAGGTAAAATGTTAATGGGAAAAGAAGACATTGTGGAAAGGTGGACAGAGTATATCGGTGAGCTATAAGGAGGAGAAAGACCAGAATTAACACCAGATACTGAAAACTGTGCTGGACCACCAATACTTGAAGATGAAATCATAGATGCCACAAACAAATGAAGAAAGGAAAAGCGACTGGGCCTGATAATATAACAATAGAAGAAATAGAAGCACTAGAGAAGACAGGAATAAAAATAATAACCAAGTTACTGAATGACATTTACAACAGTGCTTATATTCCCAATGACCTGATTAAATCCACGTTTATAGTACTACCAAAGAAACCAGGTGCAAAGGAATGTGATCATCACCGGACTATCAGCCTCTTGTAACATAACGAAGCTACTTGTGAGAATCATTATGAGAAGAACAAGGAAAAAGATAAAAATGGAAATGGCAGATGAACAGTCTGGATTTGTTGAAGGAAAGGGAACACACAATACCATTTATGCTTTACGAACACTAACAGAAAGAGCTTTAGAAGTACAGAAAGATCTCTACTTATGCTTCATTGATTACACCAAGGCATTTGACAAGGTGAAACATAATGAAATTATTAAAATGCTTGAAGACATCAATATAGACAGCAAAGACCTGAGGATTGTAAAACATCTATACTAGCAGCAAGAAGCAGCAATTCAAGTAGAAAATAGAACTAGAAAATATCAGCCTATAAAACAAGGGGTGCGACAAGGATGTGTACTATCTCCAGACCTTTTTTCTCTGTACAGCGAGAATATTCTAAGAACAATCATCCCAGAACCAGGCATAAAAATTGGAGGATACAATATTAACAACCTTCGGTATGCTGACGACACAGTACTGATAGCTGAGAACCAACAAGACCTGCAAAATCTCTTAGATAAAGTCGCCAAAGAAAGTGAACAGAAAGGCCTTACTTTGAACATCAAAAAGACAGAGACTATGGTTATATCTAAGAAACAGAATCCACCAGCATGCAGTATTAAATTAAACGGAACTATTTTAAAGCAGGTGCAGACTTTCAAATACCTTGGAGCAGTAATAACTTCAGATGGGAAATGCAGAACAGAAATTAGGAACAGAATAGGCCAAGCAAAGACTGCATTTCAGACAAAGAGAAACATATTGACCAACACATCCTTATCAATGAATGTTAGAAAACGAGTCCTAAAAAATGCTATATTGAACCTATCTTGTTATATGGAAGTGAATCATGGACAAATGGCAAATCTGCACAAAAATCATTGGAAGCAGCAGAAATGTGGTTTATTAGAAGAATGTTGTGAATCCCCTGGACAGCAAAAATAACTAATGAAGAATGTATGAGAAGAGCTGGAGAGACAAAAAACCTTGTCAAAAAGATAAGAGAGAGACAATGTACTTTCATAGGACATACAATGAGAAGATGGGGCATTGAAAATATTATAACAACAGGAAAAATAGAAGGAAGAAGATCAAGAGGAAGACCAAGAGAAATGATACTGGACAGTCTGACGAGATGGTGTGAGAGGAGATCACCAACTGAGCTGATGGCCTGCATGAAGGATCGCGTACTCTGGAGAAGCATAATAGCCAACGACAGTCGGCACGGCACATGATGATGATGATGTCAGTAGAGGTGAAGACGCTATCCAGTGAGACAATCAGCGACCCTGAGCTGATATGCTAGCGTCAGGGTTAGCGAACCATAGCTGACCAATGCCATGTCCTACCTCTCCGTTGGTACGCCTAGTAACAGGTCTAGCCTAGCTAACGGGGCAGGGATCGCCATAGTCCCCATGGTGGTGGGATCTGCTAAAAAAGTATTGCACACCCCCTGCTTTTTAGCTGTACTCTGGGACTGAAAACGTAACTGACATAACCCGCTCCCACGCCGATACAATGCTGTGCCTCAACACTTTCACAGCATCGGCTGCAGAGAACACCAACTCGTAGTTGCAGGGAGATAGCACAAGACAAGACAAGACAAGAAAGTTGGCTGTTCTTTTTTTTTTCTCTTTCTTTTACACTTCATGCTATCAAACATCTTTACTTTGATTCTTTCCATACCTTTTTCTCTCCACTCCAGCTTCCTTCGTTATTCAATGAACACAAACATTTTGAAACAAGTTTCTAAACTGAGGATGTGCTTTTTCAAAATCAGTCTTCAAGCTTGTATCAATATCTCTCCACGTACAGAGATTGAAAGTCTGACTGTAACTGTTCATTTATTACCAAAAACTATTTCAGAGTCTGTCTGGACTTGCTTTCCATTTGAACTGAAAACTCTGCCTGAATTTGGTGATAATATTTTTCGCTTATAAATCAGATTTGAAAGTGTCCGTGGATTTTGTAATTTCGGTTAACTTCTATCTGCTGCTTGGTCACTTAATGAATGACAGATGAACATGATATATATCAATAATACTGGTTAGTGTGTACTAGTTATTTAATTGTTATGTTATTTTCTTGCTCTATACAAGTACAGAATTTTGTACAGGTTGTTGTACAGATATCTGTACAGATTTTTGTGCAGAGTTTTGTACGGAGTTTTGTGTATGAAGTTTTGTACATTGTTTTATACAGTCCTTCAAATATCAAAGACATTTAAAAAAGAACAGATATATTTATTCATACTCGTATAAGAATTTAAAATTGAGGAAGGTTGGTTAGTAAAGAAGAAAAAAGTGTTTCGGATATATTAAACATCATGAGAGTTTGGAAAAGACAGTCTTAGAAGGGTACATAAGAGGAAAAAGAAAGAGAGGAAGACCAAGGCGAAGATAGCGACAAGACAATATTGATGATTTGCTAATAGATACATCAGCAGCAGCACATGTAGCCTACTACAGAGAGGCCTTCAAGAAAGCTGTTAGGGAGACGAAAGAGCCACAGTAGTCACGCTGATGAACGAATGCACACGTATACTCTTTTTTACGCATGTACGTACATATTTAAATATGTTTGCGTGCATTTATAAGTATAAACTCTGAGATCGACTGTTGACTAACAATCGCTCTCCCACTCAGATCCACCTACACACACACGCACACCCACACAGAGTGAAAACGATAAGTGACTGGCAAATGTGATCTCGGATCACGTTTATGATAATATGTGATTGCTCACAGCGCCCCCACAGTGGAATTTCGTTGTGTCCTACAAAAATTTTATTACTGTAAGGTTCCGCAAGATGACACGACTCGTTCTGGGGGCACTGCACAACAAAAATAAAATTTATGAGAACATCCTACAAGATTTAACCACATAAAAAAACACCGTAAAAACAACGCAGTAGTAATCTTAGTTTCTTAACGGTTATTAAATATCTTAAACTCGAAACTGTATGCTCCACATTGAAGACGTGATAGTGAAGCAGAATTCAACTGTACGTAAAACTGATAACGTTGATGTTCCGTTACAGGACGTCTTAGAAATAAAAGGTAAGGTAAAGGTAATACGGTCATGCTTTTGAGGCACATAGGGATATGGTGTTAGTGCCCATATTTTACTAGTTTATGCATTATTCATAGACATAACGGGCCTCCTTCTGACCCGGACATGAAAAGTGCAATTTAAAGAAAATATAGACTGAAGATGGCATAGGTAGACACCTTAGAGATGTAGGAGACACAGGCAGCCATGACAAAGATTTGGCACAGGTAGCCGTGACAGAGAGTTGGCACAAGTAGCCGTGACAGAGAGTTGGCTCAGATAGCCGTGGCAGAGAGAGTTGGCACAGACAGCCGTGACAGAGAGTTGGCACAGGTAGCCATTGCAAAGAGTTGGCACAGACAGCCGTGACAGAGAGTTGGCACAGACAGCCGTGACAGAGAGTTGGCACAGGTAGCTGTGGCAAAGGGGTAGCACATGTAGCCGTGACAGAGAGTTGGCACAGGTAGCCGTGATAGAGAGCTTACTTAGGTGCCCGTTGCAAAGAGATGGCACAAGTAACTATGATAGTGAGAAGCCAGAGGTAACTGTGTCATAGAAAGTGGCACATGTAGCCAGGTAGAGAGGTGCCACAGGTAATTATGCTGGAGAAGTGGCAGAGGGAATTATGTCGGAGAAGGTCTCACATATAGCGATACTAGTGAGGTAACACAGGTAACTGTGCTAGTCAGGTGGCACAGGTATCAAGGACGACCAGCTTGAGCTGACCAAAATTCTATCCAACCTCTTCGTGTTGGCCCTGGTAGCAGGTTGTTGTGTTTCTCAGGCTTAATAGTTTAGGCCTAATATGGCCTTAAGAATGATGGAGTATTTTTCACAGATCGACTAGAGGACTAGAAGCATGCTGCTTTAACCCACTTCATATCCGACATGGTCTGTGTGCTTCAAACACTATCATTTCGTCGACTGAAAAGAATTAAAGGAGATGAAAGAAAAGAAGCTCTCTTGAAACACAACAAACATCAAGTGGTATCTGTATGTATCGTAGCATGTTCACTCCGTAGCGGGGCGTGCAGTGTTAGTGCCTTCACATTTCTAGTCATTAAAACATTTGAAGTGGGGATGCGAGCACCTGTCCCCATATAATACAGGTAGTATATAAGATCTTTGAACATAGAAAGTTAGGTAAGTCATTTTAGAATCCAAAAGTTGGATAAAACCAAAGTTATATCCCACAGAATGTGTTAATTACTTGTTTACATTTCATTCCATCTTAAGTCAGTTGCTTGTACATCACGTGTTTACCATGGAGCTCGTGGAAGTAGAGACTGATCAGATGATCAAGAGTGGCAAGTTACACTTTCTGTGGGGTAGTCTGAGTCTTAAATTTTGTCAGAGTAGGATGCATTTTGTAGTGTAGGAACTTAGTCTGTGTCTTAGTTGTCGGCAGTGACTTTTGTGGTATAGAATAGTGAATCTAGTATGTGATAGGATTATGTTGGCATTGAAGTCTTTTGATATTAGTAGACGCCTGGAATCATATATGTTGTCTTGAAGTAATAACGTCATGTCGTGTTATTTATAATTGTCGCTGCCATTGTTTCCTACTCACTGTCGTCCCCACAGTATCACCACTTGCACCAGACAGAACCGTTATAATTTACACAGCTGCTATTTATGTTATCACTGAGTGACAATTAAAAAGTGGATAAGAGGTAATCTAAAACATGTTTAATTGGTGCCGTAGTCTAGAGCTATATTAGTCGCGGTAGCATGGGATGGCAAAAGTTGTGATGTGTAGTTGCTACAACAGGGCGTACATCTTACATCTTACATCCTTCCCGTGCCGGTAAACGTGACATAGGGCCCGCATGGTAGGTCGCCATGATTTCCTGTCTTCAGCAAGTTTTTAAATATCATCAAAGGATGTTATGCCCACTGAACTGGCCTCTCTTTAAAAAATCCTCTTTAGAGTTTCACGTGGTCGATCTTTTTTTCTACGGTATGTTGTGCTTCACTTGATAACTTGTTTGAGGATTCTCTGATTGTTTCTTCTCATCATATGATCGACATATGTCCATCTCCTTTTTCTGTTCACCCATGAGACAGGTTGTTGTTTGCTCATCTGTCTTATCTCTCCGTTGTTCTTGAATTCTTTCCACTTAGTTCTAGTATTTTCCTTAGGCATTTGTTGTCAAAAGAGTCTAATATCCTGCCTATTTCTTTAGTTGTTTTGAAGCTTTCACATGCATAAATGATGGTGGATATTACCTTTGAATTGAGTGATGTTAATTTGGTTTTTGTGTTTATAACTTTTGAATGATATACGTTCTCAAGATTCTTGAAGGTCAATGCTGCTTTTGAAATTCGAATTCTAACTTCCGTTCTGGTGTCACCATCCTGTTCTATGTAGCTGCTGAGATATGCAAAATGGTTTACTTCTTCAACTGTTGTTCCTTCTACGTATATCTGTCCTTCGTGGTTAATGAGAAGTTCCATTATTAGTGCGTACATCACGTGCCATTAATTCTTGTATTTCATTTCGTCTGTAAGAATGGATGGCTGCAGCCTTCTGCGTCCCAAGGCACCCTGGTATATAAATGCTTGTCTCAGCCTGCTGTCTTCTTCTTCGTTAGCTTCTACCACCAAGACAGCCCTGTGATCCTACTGAATTTTACGCCTGTGGTCCTCGTTAAGTCCCGTGGTCCCCCGTGTGGTCCCCTAAAAGACCACATGAGATCCCCGAGAGGACCACAGAAGGTTCAGAGTATCTCAGGGCTTGAGCCTGTAATCTTGGTGGGTCTCAGAAGCGGTAATGCGTGACACCGTGATTTTCGTTGCACTAGTTTAGTCTAGATGAGGTTGAAAGACTCGCCGAAGACAGGAAAAATTGGCGAACTACTTTGCCAGCCCTATGTGACGTTTAACGGCACGGGAAGGATATAAGATATAAGATAAGTTTAGTCTAGAGTTGGACTTTCTCACCGGAAGACCTCGACGTGTTTAGAATATCAGCATATCCCCGCCGGGTGAGAGGTGGTAGCCCACCCAGGCCAGAGTTGGACTTTCTCACCAGAAAACCTCGACGTGTTTTGAGATACACGTGTATCACCGCCGGTTGAGAGGTGGTTATCTTGCCCCCCGTGTGTTGTCTATTTCCCCGTATGTTGTCTTGTTCCAAGTGTGTTATCTTGTTCCCCGTGTGTTATCTTGTCCCCCATGTGTTATCTTGTCCCCCATGTGTTATCTTGTCCCCCTTGTGTTATCTTGTCCCCCATGTGTTATCTTGTCCCCCGTTTGTTATCTTGTTCCCTGTGTGTTATCTTGTCCCCCATGTGTTATCTTGTCCCCCTTGTGTTATCTTGTTCCCTGTGTGTTATCTTATCCCCTGTGTGTTATCTTGTCCCCCGTGTGTTATCTTGTTCCCCGTTTGTTATCTTGTCCCCCATGTGTTATCTTGTCCCCCATGTGTTATCTTGTTCCCCGTTTGTTATCTTGTTCCCTGTGTGTTATCTTGTCCCCCATGTGTTATCTTGTCCCCCTTGTGTTATCTTGTTCCCTGTGTGTTATCTTATCCCCTGTGTGTTATCTTGTCCCCCGTGTGTTATCTTGTTCCCCGTTTGTTATCTTGTCCCCCGTGTGTTATCTTGTCCCCGTCTGTTGCCTTGTTCCCTGTATGTTGTCTTGTTCCCCGTATGTTATCTTGTCCCCCATGTGTTATCTTGTCCCCGGTATGTTGTCTTGTTCCCCATGTGTTATCTTGTCCCCCGTATATTGTCTTGTTCCCCGTGTGTTATCTTGTTTCCTGTGTGTTATCTTATCCCCCGTGTGTTGTCTTGTTAGCGGTATGTTATCTTGTCCCCCGTGTGTTATCTTGTTCCCTGTGTGTTATCTTGTTCCCCCATGTGTTGTGTTGTTCCCCGTGTGTTGTCTTGTCTCCCGTGTGTTGTCTTGTCTCCCGTGTGTTGTTTTGTCCCCCGTGTGTTGTCTTGTCCCCCGTGTGTTGTCTTGTCTCCCGTGTGTTATCTTGTTCCCCCATGTGTTATCTTGTTCCCCCATGTGTTGTCTTGTCCCCCGTGTGTTGTCTTGTCCCTCGTGTGTTGTCTTGTCCCCTGTGTGTTGTCTTGTCCCCTGTGTGTTATCTTGTCCCCCGTGTGTTGTCTTGTCCCCCGTGTGTTATCTTGTCCCCTGTGTGTTGTCTTGTCCCCCGTATGTTGTCTTGTCCCCTGTGTGTTATCTTGTCCCCCGTGTGTTGTCTTGTCCCCCGTGTGTTATCTTGTCCCCTGTGTGTTGTCTTGTCCCCCGTATGTTGTCTTGTCCCCCGTGTGTTGTCTTGTCCCCCGTGTGTTGTCTTGTCCCTCGTGTGTTGTCTTGTCTCCCGTGTGTTGTCTTTTTCCCGTGTGTTATCTTGTTCCCCCCTGTGTTATGTTGTTCCTCGTGTGTTGTCTTGTCCCCTGTGTGTTGTCTTGTCTCCCGTATGTTGTCTTGTCTCCCGTATGTTGTCTTGTCCCACGTGTGTTGCCCGTGATTTCGTGGAGGCGTGACTGCTGGGAGGTGGTATTGTTTTGTTTTCTTTTTTTCATTATTTTTTTACTTCGGCCTTGTCGGGTAGCGGGAGCATGAAATATTTATGTTTACATTTTTTGTTGCCTGACCGCTTATTGTTGGGGCGGTATGGCGTATTTTGTTTTATTGAGGCTGTTGTTGCTAAGTATATTTTTCCCTGCAATGACATATTATATTACAACTGTTTTTTTTTTTGGTGGTGTTTGTGGTTTTTTAGAGTAATGTTTTTCATATCCATATGTTTTTTGCCTCGTGGTGTATTCAATTGGTCTACAATGCAATTTTGGTAATACGGTCGGGGTTTTTTTTTGCAGTCTGGTGTGCATAGCGCTTAGGTTTTTTGCGATCTGGTGTGCATAGCGCTTAGGTTTTTTGCGATCTGGTGTGCATAGCGCTTAGGTTTTTTGCAATCTGGTGTGCATAGCGCTTAGGTTTTTTGCGATCTGGTGTGCATAGCGCTTAGGTTTTTTGCGATCTGGTGTGCATAGCGCTTAGGTTTTTTGCGATCGGGTGTACACAGGTTTATGTTGTTTTGTTTTAATATGAGCTCTTTTTCACACCCATTGTATGAGGCGTGTGTGACGCGGATTATACGATATGAAATCATGATGTATAATCAGGCTACCAGATACTCGTGTGTATATAGTGGTATCTGTCCTGAATGTTTAACCGGACAGACATTACCTACCTTTTTGCTTATGTTGTATAGAATGTTTGGCTGTGTATATCTTGCATTTATGTTACCTTGTTGAGTAGTGCGTCGATTTTTGTTTTTTGTAGTTATGACACACCTTATTACTGTGTTGTGTGTCATATGTTTGGAGTTTATGGCATGCTGTTGTAGATGTCGGATCATATTTATGTGTGTGACTCGCGTATTATTGTGTTGTGGGTTATTTTTTTGCTGTTTTCAATTGTGCAGATGCTGTGTGATATTTCGGTCAATGACACACTAATTATTGTGGTGTGTGTCATGTTTTGGGCTGCAGGATACACGTAGCTTTGGAATTTGTTTTTTCTTTTGGATTTCGTTATGGAAGTATGTGTTGTGTTGGGTAGTGTGATGTTGTGTCTGTAAAGAGGGGGAGGGGGAGAGTCTATAATAGTATATTGGATTTTTGAACATAGAAAGTTAGTTAAGTCATTTTGGAACCTAAAAGTTGGATAAAACCAAAGTTATGTCCCACAGAATGTGTTAATTACTTGTTTACAGTTCATTCCACCTTAAGTCAGTTGCTTGTACATCACGTGTTTACCATGGAGCTCGTGGAAGTAGACACTGATCAGATGATCAAGAGTGGCACGTTACACTTTCTGTGGGGTAGTCTGAGTCTTAAATTTTGTCAGAGTAGGACGCATTTTGTAGTGTAGGAACTTAGTCTGTGTCTTAGTTGTCGGCAGTGACTTTTGTGGTATAGAAATGTGAATCTAGTATGTGGTAGGATTCTGTTAGCGTTGAAATCTTTTGATATTAGTAGACGCCTAGAATCATATATGTTGTCTTGCAGTAATAACGTCATGTCGTGTTATTTATAATTGTCGCTGCCACTGTTTCCCACTCATTGTCGTCGCCATTTTATCACCACTTGCACCAAACAGAACCGTTATAATGTACACAGCTGCTATTTATGTTGTCACTGAGTGATTGTTGTAGTTGGGAGAGTTGGTTTGTAAGCTTATAGTAAGCAGACACCAAGTAGACACCAGCAGACACCCACCAGACTCTAAGCAGGCAGTAAAGCCGACAGAGATGGACCTCGACTGTTTGAAAGAGAGAAATCTCGACTGTCTGTCAGTGATACACTGATTAACACTATGGAGTCAAATTACAGTGGAAATGTAAGCTCAGAGTCACTAAGGCATAACACTAGTGAAATGTAGGGCTGAGAAGTCACATACGAAATAGGCAGGTATAATAAGCAGAACAGAATAGAATAGTGTATAACTAATTCTACCAATATTACAAAGTGAATAAACGGCAACCAAAAACAAGTTTTCCTGCTGCCTTTATTTTGTTAGGGAAACCCAGGTATCTATTTTCTTAGGGAACCCCAGGTATCTATTTTCTTAGTGAAACCCCAGGTATCTATTTCTTAGGGAAACCACAGTCTTAGAGAAACCCCAGGTTTCTATTTTCTTAGAGAAACTCTAGGTATCTGTTTTCTTAGGGAAACCTCAGGTGTCTATTTTCTTAGGGAAATCCCTGGCATCTATTTTTGGAGTGTGGGTTGACCCCGGTGCAGGTCGATCTGAAAAAAATCCCCCCCCCCCCCCGGCCGAGTGGAAAACAGAATCAGCTACCTTGTGATCGACAGGTTAGCAAGCACACTAACCATTACACCGCCAAGATCAAGATATATTTAAAATAATCACTGTTATTAATCAGTGTAGATCAGCTACACTGAAACTTTAAACACAAACAGCAAGAACTTGGAAGTGGCTTAAAAGTCTTTTGTAAACTACGACTGTGACCTGTTTTAAGATGTAACATCGATTTGCACACCAGAGAGACAAGCCTAAAACAATAGGCTGTTACCTCTCTCCTCGCCCTGATATTTGAAGCAGGATGTGAAGTTTAAAGTCCTGCTAATTTATTCATTCATTCATTCATTTGCATGTCCCTTGCGGAACTTTGCCTCCCTAACAGCACTCCTGTAGACCTCTCGATTGTGAGCAAGATGGCCTGCTGCTGATGCATCCATTATCAACGATGTCTTGCAGCCATCTTCGTTTTGGTCTTCCTCTTTTTCTTTTTCCCATTATGTATCCTTCCACTACGGTCTTCTCTAAATTATCATGACATTTAATGTGTCCAAAATATTTAAGTTTTCTCTCTTTAATCCTCTTTACTAGCCAGTCTTCTTCAATATTAAGCTCTTATAGAATAGATATATTTGTTCTTTTTTGTGTCCATGATGTTTGGAGAACTCTTCTGTAGCATTTACATTCAAAGGGATTTATGTGTTTCTCAGCTGTTTTGTTAAGTGTCCACGTCTCACAGGCATATGTTGCGATGGGAAAGATGCATGCCCTTAAAAATCTTATTTTTGTAGTTCTGTCTGCTCCTCTCCACAGATTCTTTATTTGTTTTACTTTCTGAAGAGCGATAGATGTCCTCCTTTTAATTTCCCTCGTTGTATCTCCATTATTAGTTAGTAGTGATCCAAGATATTCAAAGCTCTCCACTTCGTCCAGTTTTTCCTCATTGATATATATTTCAGCTGCCTTGTTTGTTTTGTCAGTTGTCATCAATTTAGTTTTCTTTGCATTAAGATAGAGGTTCTGCTCTTCGCTGTTCTTACGGACTGACATAATTAGTTTTTCCATTCCTCTTTGTGTTGTGGACAGTAACACTGTGTCATCAGCATATCTAATCTCTGGTATTTCATAACCTCCAATTGTTATAGCATCGTAATATTCTTTGTCTACATCTTCTCTAACATTCCTCATTATATTTTCAGTATACAAGTTAAATGCACCCCTGACGGACCCTTGTTTTATGTCAAACCAAGTTGTTGTTTCACCATTTATTCTTACTGCCGCTTGTTGGTCTAGATACAGCAGTGATGTTAGTTGTGTCAAATGTGTTGGAAATCTCATTTTTTCCATTATTTCCCTACGTTTCTGGTGTTTTACACAATCAAATGCCTTTGAGTAGTCTATAAAGGATAAATATAGATTCACATTAAACTTTCTGCATTTCTCTATTATTAATCTTAGATTGAATATATGATCTCTTGATCCTCTTCCTTGCCTGAAACCAGCTTGGACCATATTGACTTCTTCTTCTATTCTCTTTCGAAGTCTATCCATTATGATTTTTAACAGAATTTTACTGCCATGACTAATCAGGGCAACAGTTCTGTAGTTTGTGCATAATTTCAGGTTACCCTTTTTTGGCAGTGGTATAAATACAGTTGTTTTCCATTCTTTTGGCCAAATACCTGAATGCCATATCTTTTTACATAGTGCATGATAGATTGTTGCACACTCCTTTCCTCCTGCTTTAATAAATTCAGCTGTTATCTCATCACATCCTGGTGATTTACCATTTTTCAGATTCTTTATTGCCCATAAAACTTCTTCTATTGTCGGTTCGGGTTCTTTCTCCTCCAATAATAATTCACACTGTTGATTTCTGTTTCCACAGTCAGTTGTTTCATAGATTCCTTTGCAATATTCCTTCCATCTTTCTAGAATTTCCTCTGCCTCTGTCAAGGTATTCCCCATCTCATCACACATTACATTTAGCTTAGGTGTGACATTTCTCGTCAATGTCTTCATTTCTTTAAACATTAAACTATCTCTTCCACACTTCTGATGTTCTTCTATTCTTTCACAACAATCTTGAATGTATTGTTTTTTGTCTTTTCTTATGTTTCTTCGTACTTCTTTTGTTAACGTTTTATATTTCTCTTTGTTGTTGTTTGTCACTTTCCATTGCGTCTTCATTTCTCTACATTGTTTTATCAGTTCTAGTGTACCTGCTGTAATCCATCCATTCTTTTGTGTTTTCTTTACTGAAACCATGTCTTTAGCTGTTGTTATTAAGATATCTTTGGCCTGCGCAGCCAATTCATCTGGTGTCATCTCCTCCTGTACAGCCATCAGGATTTCGAAACGGTTCTTCACTTCTATACCGTATTGTTCTGGTATATTTGTAAGATGTCACTCAAAAATAAATCTTCCCGCTTTAGGTTAATATTTCAAGGAGTGGATTGAACACAAAAAAGGAATGGAAAAAATAATTAGGTCAGTCCATAAGAACAGCGAAAAGCTTAATGATAAGAAAACTAAATTGATGACAACTGACAAAACAAACAATGCAGAGGAAATATGTTATCAATGAGTAAATATTGGAAGAAATGGAGAGTTTTGAATATCTTGGATCACTGCCAACATCTACCGCTCTCCAGAAAGTAAAACAGCTAAAGAATCTGTGGAGAGCAGCATACAGAACTACAAAAATAATATTTTAAGGGCATGCATCTTTTCCATTACAACATATGTCTGTGACACCTGGACACTTAACAAAACAGCCGAGAATCACATAAATCCCTTTGAATATAAACGCTACAGAAGAGTTCTTAAAATATCATGGACACAAAAAAGAACAAATATATCTATACTACAAGAACTTAATATTCAAGAAGGTTGGCTAGTAAAGAGGATTAAACAAAGAAAACTTAAATATTTTGGACACATTAAACGTCATGGTAATCTATAGAAGACAGTCTTGGAAGGGAACATAATGAGAAAAAGAAAGAGAGAAAGACCAAGGCGATGATCGCTGCAAGACATCGTTGATAATCTGCACATGGATGCATCAGCAGCAGACCATCTTGCTCACAACCGAGAGGCCTACAGGAGTGCTATTGGGGAGGCGAAGTTCCGCAAGGGACACGCAAATGAATGAATGGGTTGAACCCGGTTTATTTTACAGATTAATCCGGCAAGGTGGGAGTCAGTACTAAAGAGCATGATTAATTCTGCATCCAGTTAAAGAAAAATGCCAAAAGGATGAAGAGTATGGAGTACGTACAAGGAGGATTTATATTGCTAGATAACAAGCGACAAAACACGAAATAATCGTTGGGATATACAAAACTGAAGGAAGAAAATAAATTTTTTCTGTACTGGTTGAGAACCCATGTTTTATGGGATGTGAGAGATTAAGTTTCTCAGTCGTAATGTAAGGGCTACAACTTAATGTAAGGACTACAATTTAACGTAAGGGCTACAACTTAATGTAAGGACTACGACTTAACGTAAGGAGTACAACTTAATGTAAGGACTACGACTTAACGTAAGGAGTACAACTTAATGTAAGGATTACAACTTAAGGAAAGGATTACAATTTATAACTTAATGTAAGGATTACAGTTTATTGTAACTATCACAAAACTTATAATTTCTTATGTTTTTGCATTATAAAAAGTTGTTAAGAATAATGCCGTCACACAGCCGGAACGGCTTGTGCTCACGTGTAAAAGGCACATTATGACATTGCACACAGGAACTCCGGTCTTAAGAAATGAAGAATACACTGTTCTGTTTCTGTCTGACATTGAATGCCGGGGGTAAGGTCCATATCTCGTTCCGGGTGAAGCCGGTTTGCAGTACCACCGGGTCACGGCCTTTTGTTTTCGTTGGCTTAAAAAAAATTCTGTGTGACATTTGTTATTTTGTGCTGATACAGTGAATAATTTTTCTTCAGAAGGGAGAATTTGTCCTTTCTAGTAGTTTTATTTAAAGTCAATCAGAGAGGACAACATTCTGCGAAGGCAACATTCTGTGAGGGCAATATTCTGTGAGGGAAACATTCTGTGAGAGCAACATTCTATGAGGGCAACATTCTAATTCATCTTCCGCACTTTCATGGTTTCATATTCCCTAAAACGGAAAATTTATAGATGGCCAGATGTTTATACTAGGTTTTAGTTTCTTTTTGTTAAAATAAAACATTACAGGAACTATCTATCCATTCGTGGATTTCCCCCACAGTTATTACTTTTTTGTTTTATCATTAAAATAACATGAAAATATCAGCTATGTAGATATATCTAATGAGGATAGATCTGTGATCTTGTCATATTTCGAGATTTTTGTTTTCTTTTCTGACAGTATCTTAGGTCCTTAACCAAAGAATGTTCATGGGTAGACGAAAGCTTTAAAAAATATACCCAGAAATAAGAGGGGTTGAGAAATATAGCAGCACTGGTATGAAAGTAAAATGGACTACAAACATTTGTGCACTGGACTCAGTCGACACTTTATTTTTTATACATTTTCACATCGTAGCATGTAAGCCACAGAAGATTGCTAGGATATTATTGTAGATATCATTGAATGTGAAATCATGAGTTACATAAACGTGATGTTTGACTTCCTCTCTAGCTACAAGACTACGGTTATGAAAATTAAAAATCTCAGACTAGGATGTTGGTGCTTCATTTAACTCTTTCATTCCTGAATTATTTTCGTCCTGTGCCAGAATAAACTTTGGTGAGAAAGTTCGGTAGAAAAAAAAAACTAGAAGTAAGTTACTTTGTAATTTAAAAGCGTGAGATGGGGTAGATTTGTGTTACTTTTCTTTTTTATTCAGACCTTGTCTAAATATTGGTATGAGCATTGATTTGCAAAGGCGTGCAAGATCTACTAACACAGCCAGAGTTATTTTGGAGCAAAAGAGTTAAATGTCCCGGAGAAAAGCAAATCAGAAAGAAATACAAAAATATATATTTACATTTCTTATAATAGATAACTTTTTTACATAAGAGTTTGGATGTTCTTCTTTAAATGTTATTTCTCTGTTGTATGTCAATTTTATATTCCACAGTGGCACCTATCACCGCATCACGTCTATTTCGGTTGTTTCCGTGTGTTTGCACTGATAACAACTTTCTTTTTTGTATTGCGATACTTTCATTATGTAATCAAGCTGATAACACTGGCAACATTTACTCATCACCACTGCCCTTCACTCCCTTGAGATTATAACAAGTTTCTCCAGTCATCCCTGTTCTTGGATTTGTTCTCTACTTCCCTCAATGTGTATCCCTTGTTTCAGAGCACTTTCATAATCTCATTTCTCCACGTGGTTCTGGGACTTCCCTGATTTCTATATATTTGTAGGATCCTCGCCAATGACTGCGTGTTATCCTGGTATCTGGTTTTCTTTGTGTGTGGCCAATTCATCTCCATTTTCTAGACATTGGCTCTTGTCCTGCTCTTTTCTAGATCTCCTGGTTCCTGGTCTTAAATCTAAAAAAACTAAGCATAAATACGAAAATCAGGATATTTAAGAGTAATGTTCTAAGTGTACTACTCTATGAAAGTGAATGCTGGAAAATCACCCAAACCATAGAAAACAAGTTGAATTCTCTCCAGACTAAATGTTTACGAAGAATTAGAAAAATATTTTGGCCAAACACCATAAGAAATAACATTTTGTTGGCAGAAATGCAGATGAAGAAACTGACAACAGTTATTGAGGAAAGACGCTGGCGATGGTTGGGACATGTGCTCCGAATGACTGACAACTCACTACCAAAAATAGCCCTAAGATGGACACCACAGGGGAACAGAAGTAAGGGTAGATCAAAAGAGACATGGAGAAGAACAACAGAGAGGATGTTGAGCAATAGAGGGCTCACCTGGGCAAGAGCAGAAAAAAAGGCAAAGGACAGGCATTTGTGGAAAACACTTGCGGAAGCCCCATGTGCCCTGGGCACTTAAGGTTCAGAAAGAGAGAGAGGGAGAGAGAGAGAGAGAGAGAGTTCCTGGTCCTATCCTGCCATTTGATGTTTAGAATCCTCCTCAGGCAGTAGTTCATGGATGTTTGTATCCTCCGCCGTATTGTCTTAGTCATCAGCCATATCTCCGAAGCATATGCAAACATACAAACATATAGTGCTTATGTGTTTATGCCCACCTGTATGTATTTGTGTGTGTGCATGTATGTTAGATGATGAATGTGATTGTCTGCCTGTATGTGAGTAAAATTTAGCGTTTAAATGTGCATGTTTGTTTTAGATTTGCAGGTAGAAAAGCTTCTGTTGCATGTGAGCATAAAAGCAGTGTTTGTGTATAATAAATACATAATGATGCACAAAACCACCACAGTAAAGCAGGGATAACAAATAATTAGACCGTTCTTAAAACAAGGTAAGATTATTTGTTAACCGAGCAAACAGATGTAATATTTCAGCGTTTTGTCTAGATCACGAAAAAAAAGCTTCCTATGCAAAATTGAGACACTGTGGCCACATGGATTGAACTCCAAAATTCAGCTTTACCTTCATATACAAAATTGAGACACTGTGGCCAGATGGATTGAACTCCAAAATTCAGCTTTATCTTCATATACAAAATTGAGACACTGTGGCCACATGGACTGAACTCCAAAATTTAGCTTTATCTTCATATACAAAATTGAGACACTGTGGCCACATGGACTGAACTCCAAAATTCAGCTTTATCTTCATATACAAAATTGAGACACTGTGGGCACATGGACTGAACTCCAAAATTCATCTTTATCTTCATATACAAAATTGAGACACTGTGACCACATGGACTGAACTCCAAAATTCAGCTTTATAAGTACTCCATTTCTCCAAAGTCAAAATCTCAGTACAAAACTTCCTCCTTACTGAGCACTTTCATCTACTCTTTCCTCACCTCTTATATTCTAAATCCTTCACCCCAGCAATATTAATTAGTTCTGTCCATTTTTATCTCGGTTTGAGAGCCATTGTGTTTCTACCTCCCCTGCCCCTTCTATAACCCATATTTACTTCCAACACACCAAACTGATATTGCAGTTCAAACTTTGTTTTGCATTTACTAATTTTCTGAAACACTGCCCAGAAATGTTGATCCTTGTTTCTTTATACATCATACAAGTACCTCTATTACTGCCTCTTCTTTCTTGTTTCTTTATCATGTACCTCTATTACTTCCTTCTCGTTTCCTATTTCTTCCTCATGTACCTATGTTACTTCTTTCTCTTTCCCTATTTCTTTATCATGTACATCTATTACTTCCTTATCTTTTCCTATTTCTTCCTCGTGTACCTCTATTATTTCCTTCTCTTTTCCTATTTCGTCATCATATACCTCTATTACTTCCTCCTCTTTTCTATTTCTTCATCATGTACCTCTATTACTTCCTCCTCTTTTCTTATTTCTTTATCATGTACCTCTATTACTTCCTCATCTTTTCTTATTTTTTCATCATGAACCTGTATTACTTCCTTCATTTTTTCCTATTCCTTCATCATGTACCTCAATTAATCCCTCCTCTTTTCCTATTTCTTCATCACGTTTGTATTTGTACGAACAAGAAGGAAAGTCAAAAGGTCACTACTGTAGCTCCATTAATTAATGAAGCTTTTCTTTTGTTTTATTAAAAAATAGTCGAATTATTCTTCTGGTTCTTGCTATTTCTAGACGTGGACATCAATATACAAGTTCTGTTTTTTAATTTTGTCTTCTCGTTTCTTCACCTTTATTTCCTATATAACTTGTCATCTTCTCTAACATGTAAAACAAAACGTGCCTTTCACAGAGTGAGTGAACCTCCTCTCAGACTATCAAGCTGCAGACCACACAGCGATCTGCTGTCCTGGGCATGCTGGGGTTCATGCTAACGAGCAGTCTAACCGATGGGTGGATCATGGTATTCTGAGAAAGGGAAGATGAACTGTAAAGGACACATTTGAAGAGGATGAGGAACTGAAGTTGGAGAATATCCCCCCTCCCAATACCGTAGAATGAAGGAACTGGGGATGAGGTAGAGTGAGGAAAGGATAAGCACCCTTCATGAAAGAGAGCGACACACTCACAATCAAGGTCAGTCAGAACACGCATCTTACGCTTGTGGACCGGGCAGTGGAGCAGATATGAGAACGTTCTGGCTGGGGTGGTGCTACCATCTGAGATCAGTCAGTCTCTAAAGTGGAGTCTAAGCTTGTGTTCTTTTTCTTCCTCTTTCTCGTCTTATATCGTATTGTATGAATAAAGCGAAAGCTGAAACTTCACAGCCGCGTTTTCTGTTCATGACTAAAACCGCGCCTACATCTGAATTTCTTGTGTTGGTACGAGTATCACAGTCTTATGTTGGTACGAGTATCACAGTCTTATGTTGGTACGAGTATCACAGTCTTATGTTGGTACGAGTATCACAGTCTTATGTTGGTACGAGTATCACAGTCTTATGTTGGTACGAGTATCACAGTTCTTATCCCACTGGTCTCGTTTATGTTTATTTATTTTGGTATATATGTGTACAGTTGTGTTTTAAATGATGACTGTGAGTGTATGTGCGCTTGTGTGTGTGTGTGTGCTAGAACAGAGCAAATTTCGGCACTATCTCAAGTGAACAGAGTCAAAAAAACCTTCACCATATTTAACAGTTGACCGCTCCGAAATGGTTACAAGGAGCTGCTGGGTCAGGAGACAGAACATAGGAGGCTGACAAGGGGTATCTTACCTCTAGAGACTAAGCTGCTGGGTCAGGAGACAGAACATAGGAGGCTGACAAGGGGTATCTTACCTCTAGAGACTAAGCTGCTGGGTCAGGAGACAGAACATAGGAGGCTGACAAGGGGTATCTTACCTCTAGAGACTTAGCTGCTGAACTTTCAAGTCTCGATTTCTTTGCTTCTTCGAGGAATAAAACGCTAGTGTTTCCCAAACTTTTATTTTGGATCATGCCCCACCTAAATGCCTCAAAGATTTTGATGCCCCCCCCCCCCCCGTTTTTTCTTTACACCCCACCCCCCCCCCCCAGCCCCCACCCCGTCAGCATAATAGTCAACCAAATTCTGAAAAAGTGTAGTATAAATTTATTCTAATTCTCCCACCCAGAATATTCAAAGTGCCCCTCTGTCGGGAGTACGGCCCCACGTTGGGAAACCCTGTACTACAAGAATTATTTTTGATGTACATATGGAGGAGTTTTAAAAGCGACGGTTAGTCCATGTTTATATTCTCTTAGCAGGTGGTCGCACAAGGGACTATCATTTCTGTACTACTTTACGATGTAAGCCCATCAGTGTTGTCTGTAAGCGCCAGTTATTTCTAATCGTGTCTGAATGAGTTTGTATCTAATGTTTCCGGTTAAAAGTTCTTGAAATGTTTTGGTTTTCTTTATATCTTTGAGCAAGGATTTGAAGTAAATGGACTGAGTAATACAAGGGTTTATTAAGTGAAAAGTAAGAATTATTTCTTTTACAAACAATGATTATGATGTAGCTGTTTTGAACGTCAGATTTAGCATATATATACCTTTCAAATCTATAACAGACAAAGGGAGAAAAGAACGTATATGCAAGGGCAACAACCTTATATATTTTCATGCGTTTTTAAAAAAGAAATTTGACAAAGGCGTTGTCTTCATGCAAACAACATCAGATTAAGACCTTCACTTATTAGTTGTTTGCAAGGTATCAGAGGATTTGTCCTGAAAGAGAAAAAAAATAAGTTAAAAGTTTTCTTTATTTATTTATTTATATTACGTTACTTGAATACACAGTGTATGCCTTGCTCTAAAATCTTCATTCTTTTCCGTTCCCATCCATTCTCTTGCCTCCTCTCACATTTTTAATGTGTTTTTTACGTTATAATTTGTTTCTCATGACCTTTATGTTTCTTGCTTCCTTACTCTCGCTAAAATTTTGTCTTAGTGTTGCCTCTTTATTTTCATAAACTCATTTTTTTTCTCTCTTCACCAGTATTCTGTTCCTTTTACAGTGTGTAAAAATATTTTATTTTCTAATCAATCCATCCATGCATGAACCTATCCACCCACCATCCGCCCCCACCAATCCATCCATCCATCCATCCACCCACCCACCTATCCATTCATCCATCCACCTAGCCAATCATCCATCTATCCATCCACCAAACCATCCATCCATCCATCCATCCATCCATCCATCCATCCATCCATCCATCCATCCATCTCTTATACTCACTTATCTTCTCTTTATATTTTCAACTAAACGTGCACCTTTCATGATAATCCTGCTCCTGTAAATATATATCATACAATCCCTGTCTCTTTTTTTCCTGTTTCTCTTTTACATCGTTCTCTTTTTCTACCTGATAGTTTTTTGTTGTTTTTTTTAACCCGGTGTCCGGTAAGTTATGAACAAACTCACGCTGAAGGGTACGAGAATACGTCCAATGGTAGACTATCCAGGTTGGTATTTCGGCAGAGAACCTTGGACAGTGTTGTATTCCTCAGAGCTGATAGCTGAGCTGTGGTGTAGAAGATATTGGAGTTATATGTTGTAAACATGATAGGTGGGCTGTGGTGTGGAAGATATTGGAGTTATATGTTGTGAACATGATAGGTGGGCTGTGGTGTGAAAGATATTGGAGTTATATGTTGTGAACATGATAGGTGGGCTGTGGTGTGAAAGATATTGGAGTTACATGCTATGAACATGATAGCTGAGCTGTGGTGTGGAAGATATTGGAGTTACATGCTATGAACATGATAGGTGGGCTGTGGTGTGGAAGATATTGGAGTTATATGTTATGAACATGATAGGTGGGCTGTGGTGTGAAAGATATTGGAGTTATATGTTATGAACATGATAGGTGGGCTGTGGTGTGGAAGATATTGGAGTTACATGCTATGAACATGATAGGTGGGCTGTGGTGTGGAAGATATTGGAGTTATATGTTATGAACATGATAGCTGGGGTGTTGTGTGAAGAGGTCATCGGAGAAGTTTCAGAGCAATGAAAGCTCGTTAAAATGATAAGAAAAAGACAGTTAAAATTTCCTGGACATGTCATGAGAAGACAGAAGCTGAACAACCTGGAAATGACTGGACATTTTAAGGAGAAAGGAAGGCCAAGAAAAAACTGATCTCAGTGGACCAATCAAATGGCATGGGGAAAGAAAAGCATCTGAACTAATCGGAGAAACACCAAGGACCGCGCGAGATGGAGAAGCATGGTCGCCAACACTATCTGGCACGGCACATAATAATAATAATAATAATAATATAGGCTTTAACGTAACATTTGAATGACGAATCAAGATCATGATTGATGAGTTTGTTGATAGAAGTATAAAGAACATGTCATGTGTGCTGTCATGTCAAGACATCTGAGCCTTGTATCAAGAAGAAGACATCGGGTTATTATTAGCATGTGAAAAAAGAAGGTGAAAATGTGTGATGTGAAATTGAATTTTCCGTAAAAAAAGAATATAGAGATGAATATGTGATATATGGCTTATAGATGTGATATATTAATGTCTTATAGATGTGATATATTAATAGCTTACAGATATGATATATTAATGACTTATATATGTGATATATTAATGACTTATAGATTTGATATGTTAATGGCTTATAGATGTGATATATTTATGGCTTATAAGATATTAATGGCTTATAGATACAGAGTAAAATACAGAAGTGTGTCATGGGTAACGACTTGAGCCGTTATAAAGGTAATAGAGGAATTTAAGTCTTGCTACAGCTCTGTTTTCAAGCTGAAGTAGTTAGAAGTGTATTCACAAATAAGAAATGTAGGAACTTCTGCCAGGGAAAATGATCCTTCTACTTACCATCGCTGAAAGCACTGGCTTTCTCACTGTTATCAAAGAAGTGTCGGTCACCAAACTTAAGTCTGGAAAACTGCATTGCTACGAGACACTGGATCGTTGGGCCCACCAGAGCTCCCTTGACTGGTGGCTCGTGTATAGCACCAGTGAATAGATCGATGTCCTCCGGAGACCTGAAACATTGAAGCTGAACACTGAGCTTTGTAGGCGCGTGTTCGATCCACGACACTGCAGCAATCTCTTAACACTACAAACACTCTGTCCTGTTAGTTATTTTTTTCTTGGATAAATTATTTACAGAATCCCTTTTAAATTAGTTGACCTTATTTTCTTCGGCCTGTTCTTTTCCACTTGATACCTTGTTTTGGGATTCTCTGAATGTTTTTCTCATCACATGACCAACATATGTCCATCTCCGTTAGTTGATCAGCATGAGACTTGTTGTTGTTCGCTCATCTGCCTTATCTCTGCGTTGTTCTTGAATTCGTTCCGCATGTAAAAGTAATATTACGATTTAATTTGTCGCTAGAGTGTTCTAAGCACATGCGTAGATAATGAAGTCAGTAATGAATTGTCAGATTATCATTTAGGTTTCGTAATAAAGGAATTAAGAACTTTATCACTTAATTAGTAGAGAATTACTGCAATAAAATTAGTTATGAGTTAAGTCACAGAAGACATAAATATAAATGTGAATTAAATCACAGATAACATAGACGTAATTGTGAGTTTCTTGAGTTTTAGAAACACATTACTAGAGAAATTATCTCTCTCTCTCTCTCTCTCTCTCTCTCTCTCTCTCTCTCTCTCTCTGAATCTAAAGTGCCTAAAGCACATGGGGGTTCTTCAAGGGTTTCCACAAATGCTTGCCTTTTGCCCTTTTTTCTGCTCTTGCCTAGGTGAGCCCTCTAATGCTCAACATCCTCTCTATTGTTCTTCTCCATGTCTCCTTTGGTCCACCCTTACTACTGTTCCCCTGTGGTGTCCATCTTAGGTGCTGGTTTTGGCAGTGAGTTGTCAGAGAAATACTACAATAATATTAAACGTGAGATTAACACTTAAGTTTTGAGTACATTGATATTCATTGTTAAGTCTTGGTCTCTCGTGATATGTTATGAGACTTGTTATCGATGTAGAGCCATCCACTACGGATGACGTTACAATGAGATTATATGTTATATGTTAAACTGAATGGTTGTCAGGCCTTATTTGTTTTGACTCAGGAGATATTGCTTCGTGGGTTCCTGGCAGTATGGGTGACAGTGGAATGTGGGACGCAGTTGTGATCATTTGGGCATTTTCTGATATTTGTTGTACTCGTATATGAATAACATTAAAATGTGGAATGGAAATTGTGATCACATATGCATGCTTGTTATAGATGTGGTGTCCTTCATCACGAAAGACGGTGTAGTGTGAGATGCGACTGTGACCACTTAGGCATTTTCTGAGAATTGTTATTATATGAGTAACGTTGAAATGTGGGATGTAATTAGGCAGTTTATGAGACTGAAAGGGTATGCCTGTGGCCATTTATGCAGATGTTGTATCCTTCAACAGATATGGGTGACATTGAAAGATGGGATGTCACGGTGATCGCACATGCTTTTTTATATTTCTTGTATGTATATGAATGACACTGTAACGTGGCATGTCACGGTGATCACTTGTGCATTTTCTGATATTTGTTGTAGATGCTGAATCAATTTTATTAAAAATGACAGCGAAGCCGGAAACGTAACCGTCCATTGATCAGAGTTATAAGTGATTTAATGAAATATTCTTTGATTAACTGTTATATGTTTGACATTGTCGGAAATTGTTAGACGTCTTTTTGTCAAAGGTATGAAATATTCATGTGGTTTGTTTTTCAGTGTTACATAGTTACAACTGAATTTAACCGTTTTACAGAACACTAGAAAGAGTTTCTTATTATACAGGGGATACAATAGAGACACCGTATCCTTGTAGTAAAAATAACTGCTAGGATAAATAGAGACACCGTATCCTTGTAGTAAAAATAACTGCTAGGATAAATAGAGACACCGTATCCTTGTAGTAAAAATAACTGCTAGGATAAATAGAGGAACGGGTCAGTCAGTGATAAACCTTCACTATACATGATCCAAGGGAGACAGGTGGAGAAGAACGTAGCTAATTTTAACATTATTTTAAAATGTTGTGAAGGCTGCGAGTTATGTGACAGTATTAACAACAAGATGACAGAACAGGTAACATGATATCGCACATGAAATCTTAACCCGCACGGAAATTATGGAACCACGCATCAACTAGTGAAAGAGATAGTGAAAGAGAGAAGTGACCGAGGAAAAGAAAAGTGACGACAAAGGACATTCTTTGGAGATCTTGACCTTACCCAAGTGACGAGAGAGAGAGAGAGAGAGGGGGGGGGGAGAGAGAGAGGGTATAGAAGGACAGAGGATAAAAGAGACGCAGGGGATCATGGGAGGGAAGATGTGTTTTGTTGGAGTTTTGATACTGGGACAAGCTGACCTGTGTCGAAGTAACCTTGTCGTAAGAAATAATAAAGGCATCTTTGGTTGCACTGGGTCATCATTGTTGGAGGGTTGATGTTCTGCATTACAGGTTGTCGCGGGGTTGGTCACACGCCCAGTACGGACCATAAGAACGTGCCTTGTTTGCACCGCTACAATGTGATTCTAGCAAATATTCCTGAAACAGGCAGGTCATAATGGCAGGTCATAATAACTCAGTGACAGGTAAAAAAAAAATTATTGACAGCAGTGAAGTTAGAGATTCTTCCTTCCGTAGAACTACTGGAGGGTAAAGAGTGAGATAAAGATATAAAGCCTATACTTATCTCTTCGAGACGACCAGGCCGCTTATGTAATGTCTTAAATCATCTGACATTGTGGACTTTTCCCTCTAGCAACACACTCTCCACCAGCAACACACTGGTAAAAGAACGGAACTTTCTACTCAGCCAGATTTGGCAGTGGGGTCTATATGTGAAGCAGAAAAACTTGATTTGCTAAGCATAGTTAAGTTTTTGGGCTGCTGAGAATTACAGGTGCTTGGGTTGTTGAGAAACTCACGTGCTTGGATTTCTGAGAATTACAGCTGTTTGGTTTGCTGATAATTACAGGTATCTAGTGTGTTGAGAATTACAGGTGTTTGAGTTGTTGCTGAGAATTACAGGTGTTTGGTGTGCTGAGTATGAAAATATGAAATATGAAAATATGCTCACAACCGAGATGCTTACAGGAGTGCTGTTAGGGAGGCAAAGTTCCGCAGGGGACATGCAAATAAATGAATGAAGTGTGCTGAGAATTACAGGTGTTTGGTTTGCTGAGAATTACAGCTCTTTGGGTTGCTGAGAACAACAGGTGTTTGGTTGATGAGAATTACACCTGTTTCGGTTGCTGAGAATTACAGATTTTTGGTTTGCTGAGAATTACAGGTGTTGTGTGTGCTGACAATTACAGGTGTTTGGTATGCTGACAATTACATGTGTTTGATTTGCTATGGATTACAAGTGTTTTGTGTACTGCCTCAGGAAGTTGAAAAATACAGGTTTTTGGTGTGCTGAGAATTACAGCTGTTTGTTTTCTGAGAGTTACAGGTGTTTGAGTTGCTGAGAATTACAGGTGTTTGTGTGCTGAAAATTATAGGTGTTTGGTGTGCTGAGAATTACAGGTGATTGGTTTGCTGAGAATTACAGGTGTTTGAGTTGCTGAGATCTACATGTGTTTGGTGTGCTGAGAATTACAGGTGTTTGGTTTACTGAGAATTACAGCTGTTTGGGTCGCTGAGAATGACAAGTGTTTGGTTTGCTGAGAATTACAGGTGTCTGGTGTGCTGAGAATTATAGGTATTTAGTGTGCTGAGAATTATAGCTGTTTGGGTTGTGGAGTTTTATACATCTTACATCCTTCCCCTGCCGCTAGACGTCACATAGGGCTTGCAAGGTGCGCCATGTTTTCCTGTTTTCAGCAAGATTTTCCTCCTCACCAAGGGATTTTATGCTTACTATTGTGGCCTCTCTTAACAATGCCCTCTCTAGAGTTTCACGCGGTCGATCTCTTTTTCCTCGGCCTTTTGTGTTCCACTTGATAGCATGTTTTGGGATTCTCTGATTGTTTCTTATCATCACATGGCCAACATATGTCCATCTCCTTTTCTTGATCACACATGAAAAAGGTTGTTGTTCGCACATCTGTCGTATCTGTGCGTTGTTCTTGAATTCGTTCCAATTTATTATACCGAATATTTTCCTTAGGCATCTGTTTTCAAAAGAGTTTAATTTCTTGTCTATTTCTTTAGTTGTTTTCCAGCTTTTGCATGCATAAATGAGGGTGGATATTACATTTGAATTCAACAGTCTTTTTGTGCTTACAACTTTTGAGTGCCATATGTTATCAAGACTCTTGAAGGGTGATGCTGTTTTTGCAATTCTAATTCTAATCTCTTTTCTGGTGTCACTATCATGGTCTATGTAGCTACTGCGGTACGCAAATTGGTTAACTTCTTCAACAGTTGTCCCTTCTTCGTTGATTTTTCCTTCTTGGTTAATGGGAAGTTTCATTATTTTTTTCCTTGTTAATTTCAAGTCCTATTTTACTAGCCACCGAAGGCAAGGTATCTGTTTTTTCTTGCATCAAATTCACATTATCACTGATAAGAGCTATTTCATCTGCAAAATCAAGATCTTCTAGTTGTGACCCATGTGCCCAGTCAATACCTGTGTTACATGTGCAGCATTTCTTCATTATGAAGTATATGGCAATTCCAAAAAGTAAAGGAAATAATGTATATCCTTGTTTCACGCCTGTTTCAATCTGGAACCATTCACTCATTCCTTCTTCTGTGTTAACTATACAAACACATCCGTTGTAGAGATCTCTAATGATGTTGACAGTTTTAGATGGTATTCCATATAGTCTTAAAATTCCCCACAATGAATCTCTGTGCATGCTATCAAATGCCTTTTAAAAGTCTATAATGTTCAGGATTAATGGTCTTTGCTTTTCGATATGTTCTTCAAGTATTATTCTTAGAGTAAAGATCTGATTGAGACAGCTTCTCCCTTTTTGAAATCCTGGTTGCTCTTCTCTCATTGCAGCATCCACTATGTCTTTAATTCTATTCAGAATGACAGTGCAAAGTATTTTTGACACAATTGATATTAAAGTTACTTCTCTCCAATTATTGCAGCCACTAAGGTTATCTTTTTTTTTTTTTTTTTTTTTGGTATTTTAACAATGATTCATTTTTTTCGTTTAGAAGGGACTTTTTCTTCTTTCCAAATCTTATTAAATATTCTCTGTAGCAGTCTCATGTTTGTCACTATTAGTACCTTTTAACATTACGGGTGTTATTTCATCTTCACCTGCAGCTTTGTTGTTAGCCATTAAATTCACTACTGTTTCAATTTCATGAAATGTAATTTCATCTAAGTTGACATTTAGTTGTGGGATTGGTAAGTCGGTTTCAAGCTTTATCAATTGTTTTGGGTGTGGTCGATTAAGCGTTTGTTTTTCTTTTTGCAGTCCACCACTTGGTTTTGCTGCTGTGATTATGGCTGTGCTGTAAGAATTCCATAATTCACCTATATCTATCTCCTCTACCTCACTGAGTGTTGTGAAATGATTGGTAGGTTCCAGATTTAAATTCCTGTTAGTATTTTCTTCCTATAGGCTGTGGCTGTTTATCTTTTTGAGTAATGATTTTCAGTTTTGGTCTTAATTTTCCTTTTAACAAATTGTGATCACTGTTGACATCTGCACCCCTATATGCTCTTACATCTATCAGAAATGTTCTGAATTGCTTTATAATACAAAAATGATCTATCTGGCCTCTGGTTCTATCATCTGGAAATATCCATGTTGTTTTATGTATCTCTTTGTGTGGAAATATTGTTCCTCCATTGATTATGCCCTCTGTTAGACATATTTCAATTAATCTTTCTCCGTTCTGGTTTACTGTATCAATTCCTTCTTTCCCCATTACTTTTTCGACGTTGGTGTTATCTTTCGCTACCTTATGTTTGAGGGTTGAAGTCTCCCATGACAACTAGGATGTCGTGTTTAGGGACTTTGTTAATGAGTTGTTGTAGTTGGTGGCAGAAATCGTCTTTTATTTCATCATCTACATTGTTCGTGGGTGCATAACATTGTATGATTGTCATTCTTCTGTGTGTTAGTTTGTATCGTGCTCTTATTATACGACTGTTCACTGGCTCCAATTCTATAAGGCTCTCTGCTGCTACATAATTGGTGTTTCCCATCGTCTCTGCCTGAATAAATTATTAACTTACCGCTCTCCGCCGTTCTTTTTCCCTGCTTCTGGCCATCGCGTTTCACCCATGACCAGTACGTCTAAGTGATATCTATCCCAGTGTTGGGTGTGTCTTTTCCACGACCTTCGGCAGATGAAAGTGTGATGTGGTCAGTATCACGCCTGGTCGCTTTACCTTCCCAGATTTCTCTGGTACCCATATTTAGAGGCTGGATCAACCTCGGGCCCTTCTTGGCGTGAAGCAGAAAAGAGATCCCACTGCTGGGACTGAACCCCGTACCACCGGATTAGTAAACCGAGTGAAGAGAGACCAAATTAGTAGGGATAAAATACCTTGATGAGGTTGAAAAGCTCGCCGAAAGCAGGAAAACTTGGCGAAGTACCATGCGAGCCCCATGTGACGTTTAACGGCACGGGAAGGATGACGTCGCGAAAGTTTCGCGGCACACTTAGCGAACTGACAGCACGCTAGCGTGCAGCGGCACATCGTTTTAAGAACCACTGATCTGGACACTGTCGGACATATCTGCAACAATTTTTATTAATGAATTTTTATCAAGGATTTTAAAAAAAAGGCCTAGAACAAGTAACTTGATCTCAGAACGTGCAGGTTCTTGGAGAATAAGAAATAGCTGGTGGTATCTTACCTGTACACCCGTGCAAGTTCGGGAGCGTGCGGCCCTAGGGCTTCCGTGTCGTTGAACCCAGTGATAGGACGTAAGCCGCAAAATCTTCGCCACTGCACGTAAGGCTTAACCCCATGCTCGCGTCCTCGTTGAATATTTGTGGATATTAGGTCAAGACCTCTTCCAGTTGAGGTATTTAGAAAAAGGTACCTTGAAAGATCTTCAGCTACAAAAAAAAATGTAAAAGAAAAATGAAAATAACAAAATATCTTCAGTTGATAATGACACACTCTTCTTTCTTTCTTTCTTTCTTCAATCTCTCTGTAACTGCGAGCTGGTGTTCTTTGCAGCCGATGCTGTGAAGATGTTGAGGCACAGCATCGTATCGGAGTGGGAGCGGGTTATGGCAGCTATTTTCTCAGTCCCGGAGTACAGCTAAAAAGCAGGGGGTGTGCAATGTTTCTTTAGCAGACTCCACCACCATGGGGACTATAGTGATCCCTGCTCGGTTAGCCAGGCTAGGCCTGTTACTGGGGGTACCAACGGAGAGGTGGGACAGGGTCTTGGTCAGCTATGGTTCGCTAACCCTGACTCTAGCATATCAGCTCAGGGTCGCTGAGTGGCTAATCGGACAGCGTCTTTGCTCCACTGACACCCTCTTACATGAAATATAACAACTGAATGACAGTTAATTGTTTAACACTGACAAATATTTACATGAAATATAACAAGTGACACCTGCTTGGCTGACAGTGACAAACATTTCCATTTATATAACATCTGAACGTCAACTGTTTTATTAATTAACAGCGACAAACATTTATATGAAATCATGTGTTCAATCATATCCTGAAGTTTGATTCCACGAATGTTCTAGAAGCTCTGTTTGGTCGCACGCATCAGGATACAAAACTATGTACACCGGGCCACAAAAAGATTTTTGTCAGGATATAAAACCATGTACACCAGGTCACAAAAAGATTTTTGTTAGGATACAAAACTATGTACACCGGGTCACAAAAAGATTTTTGTCAGGACACTCAACTGTGTACGTTAAAATAGAAAACTGTACTTCAGCATGCAAAACTGTACATATGTCAAAATACAAAACTTTGGACGTTAGAGTGTATATTTTCTTGTAACAAAACAGGAAACAACGATGGTTTTGCACAATAAACTCCCTAGGACACAGTATTTTATGCCTAGACTTGGAAAAAAAAAACACAGGCAAAGCACTTTTGGGCGTGACAGAAAGAAAAATAACAAGAGAATTACCTGGGACTTGAACCACAGACTCCCGGCAGGACGAGCAATCTAACCAAGAGAGAAAAGCGCATTAATACGTTTTATTAACCCGCTGTTCTCTCGTGGCTAGACGGTTGCTCGTCCTACCAGAGTTCTCTCGTGGCTAGACGGCTGCTCGTCCTACCAGAGTTCTCTCGTAGCTAGACTGTTGCTCGTCCTACTGTAGTTTTCTCGTAGCTAGACGGTTGCTCGATCTACTGTAGTTTTCTCGTAACTAGACGGTTGCTCGTCCTACTGTAGTTTTCTCGTAGCTAGACGGTTGCTCGTCCTACTGTAGTTTTCTCGTAGCTAGACGGTTGCTCGTCCTACTGTAGTTTTCACGTAGCTAGACGGTTGTTCATGCTACAAAAGCTCTCTCGTAGCTAGGCGGTTGCTTGTCCTACAAAAGCTCTCTCGTAGCTAGGCGGTTGCTCGTCTACCAGAGTTCACTCATGGCAAGACGATGGCTCGTCGCTCCCGAGTTCTCTCGTAGCTAGACGGCTGCTCGTCCTACCTGAGTTTTCTCGTGACTAGCAGCTGCTCGTCTTACCGGAGTTCTATCGTAGCTAGGCGGCTGCTCGTCCTACCGGAGTTTTCTCGTAGCTAGACGGCTGCTCGTCCTACCTGAGTTTTCTCGTGACTAGCAGCTGCTCGTCCTACCGGAGTTTTCTCGTAGCTAGACGGCTGCTCGTCCTACCCGAGCTCTCTAGTGGTTATGTGGTTGCTCGTCCTACCTGACTTCTCTCGTGGTTAGGTGGTTGTTCGTCCTACTCGACTTCTCTCGTGGTTAGGCGGTTGCTCCTCCTACCAGAGTTCTCTCGTAGCTGGACGGCTGCTCGTCCTACCGGAGTTCTCTCGTAGCTGGACGGCTGCTCGTCCTACCGGAGATCTCTCGTGGCTGGACGGCTGCTCGTCCTACATGAGATCTCTCGTGGCTGGACGGCTGCTCGTCCTACTCTGGTGGCTAGATGGCTGCTCGTCCTATGTTCTCGTAGCTAGACGTTTGCTGCTCCTATCGAAGTTTTCCCGTAGTTAGGCGGTTGCTCATCCTACCCGAGCTCTCTCGTGGTTAGACGGCTGGTCATCCCACTAGAGTTCGTGGTTCAAATCCTAGGTAATTCTCTTTTCAGTTTTATTTCTTTCATGCCTAAAAGTGCTATGTGTATAATTTTTGTAGGATGTCAAGCAATATAACACTGTGTTACGTTACGTTAGAATATAAAACCGTGCACGTTAGGATACAAACAAACAAAAATAATAATAATAAGTAGTAGTGCAAGTCAATAAATAAATCGAAACACTAGCTTTTTTAAATTAATAAAAATCGACTGCCAATACTAGCTTGATTTTTTTTCAACATAATCCTCCTATACATATTCCTCCTACAGATAATCCTCCTGTACATTCAGACACTCATCTCATAGATTCACCACTCCTTGAATGCCGGCATCACAGAAGATTTCTGGCTTGCCTCTCTCCTTGGCTTCGTCTTCTTCATCTCGGAAATAGCAAGCACTCCATGAGATGTTTCAAGGACCCAAAAAAGATTGAAGTCAGTGGGGGCTAAGTCTGGGCTATAAGGTGGGCGCCCCAAGCATTCCCAATCAAAACGTTTCAACAGCTCCTTGGTTGTTATGGCCGTGTGAAGGCGCTCAGTGTCATCCAGGAGATCCACTCCAACGCTCAGAAGACAAGGGAGTTTTCGGCTAATGCACTGTCGAAGTCTCTCCAAGGTGACACAGTGTAACAGAATACGAAAGATAACCGGTTTTTTTTAAAAATTAAGAGCATTTGTTGCCCCTGTGATTTACTCCTTTGAACTTCCGGACTAGGAGTCGTTCGAGATCTTTCTAGAAAGCCACGTGAGGCAAGAATTCCGTGACAGGTGGATTGTGGGAAAGACTGTTGAGTGGCAGGCGGTCTACGTCTGAATGTGAAGCTGTGTGGATGGATTTATGTCACTGTCGTGAAGATGCGATGTCTCGTGTTAGATATTGGGACGTATGATTGGACTTGCCAGGTGGCAGGGCAACTTGCCGGCAGTCTACACTCGTCACTATCATTATGATCAAGTCCATTGAATAAACTTTTTATCAATTTAGGACTCTGAACTGTCTTGTGTTCAATATCTGTGTGTGCCAAGGCCATTGTTATGAAGAATCTGGGAGGGAGGTGGGGGTTAAATGAGTCTGGAGACGGTGTGTAACTCATTCAGAACAACTCAGTCTTCAGAACACTGGTTCAAAGGTAACATACAATTCAGTATCAACTGAAGACAAGTACAAGACACATACAGTTTTAACAGTAAAAGGTGGCGTTGACAGTTTCACCATGAGCCTGGAACTCAGACAGTATGACACCCTGGGAGTACAGAAAAATGCTCAACGTGACCTTGTGTGCTGACGAGGTAACCTTGAACTTGCTGGTGACTGGCGAGGAGCGGTGTTTCCATTCCAAGAAGGCCTCGGTTCGACTCCGGCCGAAGAAAGGTGGACCCAAGATTCGTCCTCCGTAACAATTCTTTTGATGAAGTACTTCCCCCCTCTGCATGATACGACACGAGGTGCCCATCGTGCGGAGAATTTATGGAAGTATAACCACTCTCGTAATGATGTAGTAGGCAGTTAAATAAGAGCAGCCCAAACTACCAGCTATGGCGTCTATCGACACGTCACCAAGGATCGGCTCTTCCACACGCCGAATAGTGCTTCGGTTGTAGCCTCCACATGGCGACCTTTACTGTCCTTGCCTGTAATGCTAGCCTCCACAGGGCGACCTTTACTGTCCTTGTCTGTAATGCTAGCCTCCATAGGGCGACCTTTACTGTCCTTGCCTGTAATGCTAGTTCGTCTGTTGTTGAATTTCTGGATCCAGTAATAAACGGCTTTTTCTTGACATGAACTTTTCACTTCCAGTATTTATTTATGGAAAACCACGATGCTCAGCCCTTTGGCCCATAGAAAATGCACAATTCCGCTCTGTTCTTCTCGTGTAGAAGGATGTAACGCTTCGCCATATTAAACTGGTTTCTGTTATATACCCCTGGCATGCTGGATATGGCTTTGGTTCTAATTTCGTGCTAATCAGTGCTGCTACATACCGCCAAAAAATGCGCAATGACTTTTCGAATGTGTTCAGTTTGCGCGGATTTATTGACTTGCCATCGTACGTCAGCCCACACAGTATGTTGTGAAAAACTGTTTAGCATTCAGGGGTCGAACACATGGAATTTTAGATGAAAGTTTGATACAAACCTTTGTACTTTAAAAACATTACTTGTTTGCTTAAATGGGACAAACGTACGAAAGAAAACAGTATGACATTTTTTTAAAATCAGAATTTATAGATGGAGAAAATATAAATGTATCCCCTTAATCTGCATCCTTTTCTTCAATTTTCAACACGATCTCCATTTCTCTGCACACATTTTCCCCATGGCTCTGCAAGTTTGAAAATACCATCCCAGTAGAATTCTGTTCCAAATGACCAACGGCACAGACGCACTACTTTCTGGACGTTCTCTCCTATGGGACCCAGCAGGCATAAGCTTTTCTATAGCCTAGGGTTTCAATCATTTCCTGTACTGCATTGTGTCCTATTCCAAGATTGTGACACGTCTGTCTTGTTTAATGACCTCGTCAACCCTTTCCACATTGCGTTCAGTTGAAGCAGTTCGAAAGCGACCGCTGCGACGCATATCTTGGATGCTCGTGTTTCCATCTTTGAAATGTTTCACCCACCTCTTAAAACTGCTAGCACCCACACAACATCTCCTTATGTAAGTTGAAGTCTTTGGTGAATTTCAACAGCTGAGATTTCCTCTTTAACGAGGAACTCAATAACAGTACGTTGACGAAACGAAACTTCAGCATCCGCCATTCTGTTTCTGCTCCGCGTGGTCACGTGACACATGATGGTGACGTCATGTGACCTCTACATGAAGTGCAAAGGATGCAGTTAAGGTGATACATTTATATTTTATCTATCTTTACATTCTGATTTTTCAAAAAAAAATTTGCTCACGACTTTCGGTATGACCATCGTATTATTAGTATCTATTTTCTATTTCATATTATTATTCCACTTTTTTCTTACACGTTTGTTGCCGATATTTTTATTATGTTTTGTTTAATCATTTTTTAATAACTATACCTCTCTGGCTACGGGGCTAGACTGATTTCTTCCACCAGAAAATCTTTATTCATTTTCAGGTGAGACACTAGAAAAGTTAGTGATCTATCATCTTCAGATGCAGGTTCTAGAAAAGCAAGGGTAGCCATGTTAGTCGTCGAACATAATAAAGTGTAGGTTCTAGAAAACCAAGGAAAGCCATGTTAGCTTTCTATATTCAGATGTAGACACCAGAAAACCAAGGAAAGCCATGTTAGTCATCTAGCATCTTCAGGTGTAGGTTCTAGAGAAGTAACGAAAGTCATGCTAGCTATCTATCTTCAGATGTAAATTCCAGAAAAAGCAAAGAAAGTAATGTTAGCTATTTCGGGTTAATCTACTGAGTGAACTAGACAAGTAGTATTTACAACCTATGTCTGTGTTTTATGTCTTACAAAAGATACTTACCGAAATTTCTGTCTACAACCTGGTAAGCGTTCTGTGGGCTGCCAGTAATGCCGGTCATCCCCGACACAACTTCATCAAAATTGTAATAGACTTCCCCTGGGCTGATAGAAACATGCTTACAAATAGCATTGAAAAGGATGTTTGATGAAGTAGTGATATAAAATATCCAACATTATTTAGTTACTTTTGAGAAATCTGTCCCACATAGGCAAAGTAAAATACGGTATAGAGTATAAAAAAATATACGCGTCCAGATGTAAGGAACAAAATCTATGTTCCGTAGCATTGTCACGCATTCTCACATTTCTAGACCACTAGAGTATTTTAGGCAGTGATGTTAGGTCATCCTCTGGCTGTTTCTGTTTCCTTAGGAAACCTCAGGTGCTCATTTGTTTTGTTGTTGTTGCTGTTGTTGGAGTCTGGTTTGACCCCGGTCGGTCCGAAAGCAAATTCCACCAAATGCGAAACCGAACGAAGGACCTTCTGACTGGCAGGAGAGCGCACCAGCCTATAGACCACATCCCAAATGTAAGGCGATGGGTAGTAATAACATGGATATAAGAGCAATGTTTGGCACTGATACCAGATGTCTTTGCTACTACAACCATACGAACCTGAACTTGGAGACAGGCTCATAGAAAGTATATTACAATTACCTCCATATTTGGACACGGCAAGAATAAATGCTCAAGAAGAGTACCTGTTGAAGAGATATCTCAGTAGCACCAGCCTCTTCCCGATTGGAATGTATGAGGGAATCATAGAGTGACCAAATCTAAACGCAGCAGAAGAGAATGCGATGAAAATCCTAGGGTTGAAACCAGGGCTGTAAAAACTTCTGCCGTACTTGGAAATTAGGTTGTAGCGCTCTGCCTCCGTCCCGAGGATGATTGGCAGATACTTGTTGTATGTAATTGACTGGATCAGCGCTGAAAAAAAATTAACATGCAGGATTTATCCAGAGAAACAGTCGGGCATGGCTGACAAGCAAATAGACAAATGTTAAGGATAAAAAAAAAAAACGTCTCACCGATAACAATTCTTCTGGCCAGTTGAAACACCTCGATGTCAGGAGCGTACGGCAGGCGGGTTCTGAGTTCTGCTGCGATCTGATTGTGTTCTCGAAGGAAGACTGTGTGCAGGGTGGATAGATACGGGTGTTGGTTAACACGTTGATCACCTGCACGTAGAGAGATATGCGCTTGTTCATTTGACTGAAGAAAATATAATATATAAGAAGTTTAAAGAAGCAATTTACTTCTATGTCACAAGCTCTATGTCTATATTTATATATGTCTTTGTAAACCTGTTAACTGACTCAGGAATATTTTTCATGGATAATGTTTTACTAAACTTCCATTTAAACCAGCGATTTCCAGTCCTTTTAGAGCGCGACCCCAACCCAACAATAGTACATGACCTACAGCCCATGAAAAAGAGGTGCATGACCTACAATTCATGAAAAAGAGGTCCCAAAACACCAAAATAACAATCTACAAAAACTATAATAAGACCAGCCGTCATGTATAGATCAGAAACGTGGAGTACAACAAAGAAAGATGAATAACAATGGTAGATCTCTGAGAACAAGATCCTAAGAAGTATCTTTGGGCCGATAATCCTTTATCTCTACCAACAGTGGAGAATGCAGGGCTAGAAAGAACACTGAACTGAACAGATTATTTAAATCCCAAAGAATTATGAATGTCTTGAAACTGAACAAACTACGCTGGCTGTAGCATGTAGAAAGAGTGGAAGAGAACAATAGACAAACGAAAATGATGTGTACACAAGAGATCAGGCAAACAAAACCAAGACATAGATAGAAAGACAACATAGAAGAGGATATAGCAGAAGTTGTTGTCACCAACTGGACAGTTAAGATTTGGAATAGAGAGGAATGGAGGCGAACTTTATCTGCAGTAATGAGCCTTAAGGTTCGGAAAGCTGAAGAAGAAGAAGAAGAAGAAGAAGTTATATCTCCCTCGACAGTGTCTCAGATCTCCTTGGACTGTACATGTGGGACCACTGGTATAAACTGCTACATATGCTCACTATTCTTTTATTGTAGAGAAGTCTGGACCTTGAGTAAGACAAGAGAAAGAAAATTTGAGATCCTAGAAATTCGCATGTACAGAATAATGAGGTGAATGAAGTGGAAAGAGAAAAAATCCGAAGAAATTCCAGGTCAGCAGAAGTTGAAAAGAGAAAAACTGTAAATCTCGAGAACAAGACAGCTGAGACAGGTTGGATGAGTCAAGAGGCACAATACTATACTGAAGACTGTACTTGAGGACAAGCTCCAAGGAGAGAGAAAAATAGGACGACAGAGACAGAGATGGGTGGACAACATCAAGAGACTGGACAGGAAGCAGCTTGACCCAGTGCACTAGGAAGGAAAGAGACAGACAGACTGGGGACTCGCTGCGGCCAACCTTTCGGGGGCAGACGGCACGAGATGATGATGATGATGATGATGATGACGATGATGATGATGATGATTGTGATGATGGTGATGATGATGATGACGAGCATGATGAAGGTATAAATTCTTTCAACATGAAATATTGCACACTGCAAGACACTTTTGTTTTCATGAGGTTCAAGCATAATTCATCATCATCATCATGATGCATCATTCCACTAAACACGCATGATAAGCATTCATTTATTTGTTTTTCACACTGAACAAAATACAGCCAACCCCCCACCCCTTCCTTCCTCCTCCACCTATCCCAAAATATTATTTACCTACTTCTTGTCATTTGTCTCTAATTTCTTGTCTTCTTTTTAAATTTTCTGACAAAGAATTGTATAATATTATAGGCACCAGAAATGATCACATCTTCACTGTCAATGGTAATATGTTATTTACAGCTCATGACTTAAAAATGACCGTTGCCACAGATATTTTGACGTATATACGTGATATATATATATATATATATATATATATATAACGTATTTGTATTTAAGCAGCTCTACCTTTTTGTTTTCATAGTTCAACTTAATCGATAGTGTGATATTGATTCAATTTCTTCCTTTTCTTCTACCTCATTGGAATCGCGAGCAGGTGTTCTCTGCAGTCTATGCGGTGAAAGTTGGAGCACAGCATCGCGTCCGCTTGGGAGCAAGTTATGGTGGCTATTTTTTGAAAGTCCCTGCTTGGAGCTAAATACCTTGGGGTGTTCAACGCATACTACGATAAGACCAAAGTAAATGTAGAAATCGATGTATGAGGTCTGAAGAAATGACTAGTCTGGCCTGAAGATCCATGATCCCCTGAAGATGGCTTCTGTAACTACGACCGCTACTGTTGACTTACCTGCTAGAAAGCAGTAATCCCCTGTAGACCTGCGTTTGTTGCACTTGGATTTCACATCCTCTGGCAGGTAATAGCCGTCCTTGGTGCGAAGGAAAGGACCTTTGTAGGAATATTATTGTAGTTATTTCCCTTGTCACTGCACGTGATTGAATTAGGAAAATTGTGTGTGCCTATCGAAAGTACTTGGCCGATATGAGGAAACTGAGTGCACATAGAGATGACGTAGTATATATAGGGAAAATGTATTAACATAACGAACATATGGAATAAATGGAGAAATTATATGCAGTTAACAAAACATGGAATAAATGGAGAAATTATGTGCTGATAACAAAACAGAATAAATGGAGAAATTATGTGCAGGTAACAAAACATGAAATAAATGGAGAAATTATGTGCTGATAACAAAACAGAATAAATGGCGAAATTATTTGCAGATAACACACCAGAAAAAAATTTAGAAATTATGTGCAGATAAGAAACACATAGAATAAATGGCGAAATTATGTGCAGATAACAAACACGTAGAATAAATTCAGACGTTATGTGCAGATAACAAAACATGGAATAAATAGAGAAGTTATATGCAAATAACAAACAAAATAAATACAGAAATTACGCGCAGATAACAAGCACATGAAAACAGAATAAATGGAGAAATTGTTGTATACGAAAAGAACACATGGAATAGACGAATAAATTATGTGCACATAATGCAAACATGGAATAAATTGATAAACTGTATGAACATAATAAACACATGAAATAAATAGAGAAATTCTGCTAAATAATGAAAACATAGAGCATATGGAGAAAATGAAACATGAAAATTCATTCATTCATTTGCATGTCCCTTGAGGAACTTTGCCTCCCTAACAGCACTCCTGTAGACCTCTCGATTGTAGGCAAGATGCCCTGATGTTGATGCATCCATTTGCAGATAATCAACGATGTCTTGTAGCTATCTTCGCCTTGGTCTTCCTCTCTTTCTTTTTCCCATTATGTATCCTTCCAAGACGGTCTTCTCTAGATTATCATGACGTTTAATGAGTCCAAAATATTTAAGTTTTCTCTCTTTAATCCTTTTTACTAGGCAGCCGTCTTCAATATTAAGTTCTTTTAGTATGGATGTATTTGTTCTTTTTTTGTGTCCATGATATTTGAAGAATTCTTCTGTAGCATTTATATTCAAAGGCATGTATGTGTTTCTCAGCTGTTTTATTAAATGTCCAGGTCTCACAGGCATCTATTGCGATGGGAAAGATGCATGCCCTTACAAATCTTATTTTTGTAGTTCTGTCTGTTCCTCTCCACAGCTTCTTTAGTTGTCTTACTCTTTGAAGAGCGATAGATGTCCTCCTTTTAATTTCCCTCATAGTATCTCCATTATGAGTCAGCAGTGACCCAATATATTCAAAACTCTCCACTTCTTCCAGTTTTTCCTCATTGATACATATAACAGTTGTCTTGTTTGTTTTGTCATTTGTCATCAATTTAGTTTTCTTCTCATTAAGATAGAGGTTTTGCTCTTTGCTGTTCGTATGGACTGATATAATTAATTTTTCCATTCCTTTTTGTGTTGTAGACAATAATATTGTTTCATCAGCATATCTAATCTCTGGTATTTCATAACCTCCATTTGTTATGGTACGGCAATATTCTTTGTCTACATCTTCTCAAACATTCCTCATTATATTTTCAATATACAAGTTAAACAAGTAAGGCGACAATATGTACCCCTGACGGATCCCTTGTTTTTTGTCAAACCAAGATGTTGTTTCACCATTTATTCTTACTGCTGCTTGTTGGTCTAGATACAGCAGTGATGTTAATTTATCAAATGTGTTGGAAATCCCATTTCTTTCATTATTTCCTAAAGTTTCTGGTGTTGTACACAACCAAATGCATTTGAGTAGTCTATAAAAAGATAAATATAGATTCACATTAAACTCTGTGCATTTTTCTATTATTAATCTTATATTGAGTATATGATCTCTTGATCCTCTTCCATGCCTGAAACCAGCTTGGACCATACGGACTTTTCTTCTATTTTCTTACGAAGTCTATCCATTATGATTTTTAACAGAATTTTACTGGCATGACTAATCAGGGCAACAGTTCTGTAGTTTGTGCATAATTTCAAGTTACCCTTTTTTTACACTGATATGAATACAGTTCTTTTCCATTCTTTTGGCCAAATACCTGAATGCCATATCTTTTCACAATGTGCATGATAGACTGTTGCACATTCCTTTCCTCCTGCTTTAATAAGTTCAGCTGTTATCTCATCATATCCTGGTGATTTTTTTCGGATTCTTTATTGCCCATAAAACTTCTTCTATTATCATTTCGGGTTCTTTCCCCTCCAATAATAATCATTCACACTGTTGATTTCTGCTTTCACAGTCAGTTGTTTCGTATATTTCTCTGCAATATTCCTTCCATCTTTCTAGAATTTCCTCCGTCTCAAAGTATTCCCCATCTCGTCACAAATTACATTTAGCTTAGGTGTGACATTTCTCGTCAGTATCTTCATTTCTTTAAACATTTTACTATATCTTCCACACTTCTGATGTCCTTCTATTCTTTCACAACAGTCCTGTATGTATTGTTTTTTTTTTGTTTGTTTTTTTCTTATGTTTCTTCGTACTTTTTTTGTTAATGATTTATATTCCTCTTTGTTGTTGTTTGTCACTTTTCATTGGGTCTTCATTTCTCTACGTTGTTTTATCAGTTCTAGTGTGCCTGCTGTAATCCATCCATTCTTTTGTGTTTTCTTTACTGAAACCACGTCTTTAGCTGTTGTTATTAAGGTATCTCTGGCCTGCGTAGCCAGTTCATCTGGTGTCATCTCCTCCTGTACAGCCATCAGGATTTCGAAACGGTTCTTCTCTTCTATACTGTATTGTTCTGGTATTGTTGTAAGATCAAAGTGGAGTGGTCTTGATCCCGTAACTGTCTTTTGTATCTTTATCTTCATGTCTGCTATTAATAACTCATGGTCCGTGCCACAATCAGCACCTGTAACGTTTTTGCTGATGTTATACTTGATCTTCACCTTCTTTTCACTAAAATGTAATCTATTTGATTCTTGGTTTTCCCGTCAGGTGATGTCCATGTGTAAAATCTTCTTGGATGTTGTTTAAAAAGTGTGTTAGCGATCATTAGCTCATTTTCCTTGCAAAACTCCATGCCTCATTTCTATGTCCTATGCTAAATTTCCCCCACAAACTATCATTTGTCTTCTGCTCTTTCTGTGCCGATCTTTGCATTCATTCATTCATTCCTTTGCATGTCCCTTGCGGAACTTTGCCTCCCAAACAGCACTCCTGTAGGCCTCTCGGTTGTGAGCAAGATGGCCTGCTGCTGCTGCATCCATTTCCAGATCATCAACGATGTCTTGCAGCCATCTTCGTTTCGGTCTTCCTCTTTTTCTTTTTCCCATTATGTATCCTTCCAATACGGTCTTCTCTAAATTATCATGACGTTTAATGTGTCCAAAATATTTCAGTTTTCTCTCTTTAATCCTCTTTACTAGCCAGCCTTCTTCAATATTAAGCTCTTGTAGTATAGATATGTTTGTTCTTTTTTGTGTCCACGATATTTGGAGAACTCTTCTATAGCATTTACATTCAAAGGCATGTATGTGTTTCTCAGCTGTTTTGTTAAGTGTCCAGGTCTCACAGGCATATGTTGTGATGGGAAAGATGCATGCCCTTAAAAATCTTATTTTTGTGGTTCTGTCTGCTCCTCTCCACAGATTCTTTATTTGTTTTACTTTGCATTAAAATCCCCAATTATTAATACAATATCATTTTTCCGTACCTGGTCTATCGTCGTTTGTAGTGTGTTATAAAAGTCTTCTACTTCCTCTTCTTCTGTTGCTCATGTAAGAGCATATATATCTGGATGATTGTTACATTTCTAGGAGTGCCCTTAAGTCTGATTGTGAGGATTCTATCACATACTGGATTGTAACCTAGTAATGCTTGTGATGCAAGTAAAAAGCCACTCCATTCTTTCCTCCTAATTCTCCACCAGAGTATATAAAGATATTATCCTTCTCGCTCTTGAAGTGTCCTGATCCTTTCCATCGATGTTCGCAGATTCCCAAAATGTGTATCCCCGTTCTTTTCATCTCGTCACTTATTATTTGATACTTTCCCTCATACATACTTCTTACGTTCCATGTTCCTACTTTTATTTTTCTTTTTAGTTTGATGCAGGGGTTTTCCTTAGTAACACCGTCAGGATTTTGTCCGTCATCACAATTACCAGTACTGACCTCTGTCTCACTCTCTTCCCCAGTGCTAAAATTAGATCTATCTGACCTGTGGGACTCGCCGCCAGACCTTCTTCCTATTTGACTTTCCATGATTGCTGTTTGGGTTTCTTTGTATATTTCCAGAAGATAGTTTACCATTGCTTTCCTTCCAGGCAGTGACTGTACTAGTCATTGATCGTAGCCATTGTCCCTACATTGAGATCATCTGCCTATCATCATAGAATGGTGACCATAACCAACATTATCTGTCGGCTGCTCGCCCATTACATCCACCACCTGCTCCCATGCCTTCACGTCACCCTGGTCGGGGGGGGGGGGGCTATACGGGTACTCCACCTTGCCCAAGGGTGCCCCGTAGATTGACGGAGGTGAGGAGGCGTTTTACTTCTCCCATGATAGGGGGTACCACTACCCCGTTAACCTAGAAATATGAAAAATATTTTTAAAAACGCAAATGTAACGAAAACATGGGAATTATGGAGAAAATTGTGAGGACATGACAAAGACATAAGGAATATAGGGAAATTCAAAATAAAAAGTTGTGAAAACAGGATTTAAATTTTTTTCACGACATCCACATTGTGTTTAACAATTATTATATTAAGCAATGAAGAGTCTTTAAGAAGTCTTTAAGAAGTCTTTAAGAGTCTTTTAACCAAACATCATAGAAAAGAACACCTTGTTGGCAGAAAGGCAGATGAAGCCGCTGGCATCAGTTATTGAAGAAAGACGTTGGCGATGGTTGGACAAGCTCACAGCGGAACAGGAGTAAGGGTAGACTAAAGGAGACATGGAAAACAACAACAGAGAGGATGTTGAGCTACAGATGGCTCACCTGGACAAAAATGGAAAAACAAGCGAAGGATAGGCGATTGTGGAAAACCCTTGCGGAAGCCCCATGTGTCTTGGATTCAGAAAGAAATATTAAGCTACGAGGTTTGTTAGACTGTTATGGCTTTTCCAAACATGATTATAACAGCATCAATATTATTTTCAGCAAAAACTGCAAATAGAGATAGAAATAAGGGAGAAACAGCCAGGTTGTCCTTGAAATATTAAAAAAAAAATATAAGCCCTACCGTCTCTTAGCGACTCTGCCACTTTGTCTGTGGGGCCGTAAATATGTGAAGCGTCCAAAAACGACGTAACCTCATTAATCTGTTGTCTGGGTTCTTAAAAAAAAGAATAACAGAAAACAAGAGAAAGGTGTGAAAGAAAAGACATTGAATTATGGCCATTAAAATCTATCACAAAACGGGTGTGCACATGATGAACACGTGAAACATTTTTATTTTGGAAAAAAATGAAGCACACTTGCGTCCTAACTCCATTTATTTGCATGCACAATATATCGTGTTACTGATGTTTACAACTGGATGGTTTCGCTTTCTGAATACTGTCATTAGTTATTGCTTGTTTTTAATTTTATTTAAGTTGACCTCTTTAAAGCGGCCTGGTTAGCTGAGTGGTTAGGCGTGTAAAACCTGTTGGTGTAAGTTTATAATTAGTGGGTGGAGTATTTTCTCAAGATTGTTACAGATCAACATTTCCCTTGGCAATGTACTACCGTAGCCGAGGCCAATCTAGTACCCCCATCATGACCGCCAACCCATATTCTCCCCTCTCGTATATTGTATGCTAATTTTGCCTAAATCTTCAAGAATTCAATCAACACAACAATACACTGACATACATTAAAATCACGAAGTCTGAAATTAGTAATATAAGAATTTTAATCTCACAATGAACCGAACAACCACAAACAACTGGCACTGACAATCAACATGACATTAAGTAAGACATTATTCATCAATAAAGACAAAACAATGTGAGGAACAATCAGTGAAAATGCAAATTAAGTCAAGCATAATATCAGTTAATAATGAAGCTTCTCAGGTCTGCAATTATTACATTGTTACTCTATGTACGTGGGGCCCTCGGCTCAATGGGCCCTACCTGTGGCATCCACCACGACTATATGTGCCATTGCACTTTCATCTCTGCAGTCATTGCTCTCATTACCTATATCAACAGCATCTGTATTGATGCAAACGCATGGTCAATCTACATGAAAAAAGCATAATACAAAAGCATACTTATTTCCAATCCAATGAACAGAGAAAGTCACGATGAAATCAGACTCTTCTTACACGGAATTACACGAACCATACGTCACAGTTTACTGCACATCTACATAATCTACACCACGTGAGGTGGGGACGGGCAGAGTATAACTAACGATCACCATAATACACAGGAATTTACAGCACATCCATAAGCACAAGGAAACAAGACATCGACCGACCATTGCCTCTGTCCGATGTGACCCAAGCCAGTGTTTCAATATATATCTATATCTCCTCCCCCCACCCCCACCCCACCCCGAACTCGACTACAGAATCACATGGACGAAGACGCTTCAGTCAAGGTCATACACCCCTCGATCTAAGCGCGTATTGTCCACGGGCGCTCGGTTTACTAATCTGTACGGGTTCAAGTCCCAAAAGTGGATTTTTTTTCTGGTTCTGGTACACACCAGAAAGGACCACTCAGTGAAACGCCATATTAATCAGCTGTAATTACTCATTCAGTGGAACGTCATATTAATCAGCTCTAATTACTCACTCAGTGGAACGCCGTATTAATCAGCTCTAATTACTCACTCAGTGGAACGTCATATTAATCAGCTCTAATTACTCACTCAGTGGAACGCCGTATTAATCAGCTCTAATTACTCACTCAGTGGAACGCCGTATTAATCAGCTCTAATTACTCACTCAGTTGAACGCCGTATTATTCAGCTGTAATTACTCACTCAGTGGAACGCAGTATTAATCAGCTGTAATTACTCACTCAGTGGAACGCCGTATTAATCCGCTCTAATTACTCACTCAGTGGAACGCAGCATTAATCAGCTGTAATTACTCACTCAGTGGAACGCAGCATTAATCAGCTCTAATTACTCACTCAGTGGAACGTCATATTAATCAGCTCTAACTACTCACTCAGTAGAACGCCGTATTAATCAGCTGTAATTACTCATTCAGTGAAACGTCATGTTAATCAGCTCTAATTACTCACTCAGTGGAACGTCGTATTAATCAGCTCTAATTACTCACTCAGTGGAACGTCGTATTAATCAGCTCTAATTACTCACTCAGTGGAACGCCGTATCTATCAGTTGCGGCCACGGATCTCACAAAATCCATGCAGTGTCCAGGAAAGGCGTATTCATCCGCCGGAAGTTCGATGGGATAGCAGTCCCTTCAATAGATTATGCAGTTTTTTATTAGTTTTGTTTGTCTGTGTACATACCTCACGGTGTTTTTAATTTGTTTATAGCCTTATTCTTTATCAGCAATCACGAAGTAACCACAGATTTATTTACAGAATAACAATTTACACAGTGTAATCACTGATTTGTTTGTTGCCTCCGCGTCGGATAGCTACAAGCTGGTGGAAGACATGCACAATGCTCTTGAAATTTGTTTTAACAAAAATGGGACAGCGTGTATTTACAGTATCCACACACTAAGCAACAAACACACGAACACAGTCTGAAGTGACCAGGGCAAATTGGTGAAAGTGGAACTCAAATGCTCTGTTTATTATTATTATTATTATTATTATTGTGAAAACAAGCTCTAAGTTTATGATAATAATTATGGAAACAAGCTTTCTGTTTATAATAACAGTGATGAAAATAAACTCTTTGCTTTTCATAACGAAACATGAAAACTAACTTTCTGTTTACGACAATAATGATAAAAATCATATTTTCTGTTTATGACGATAATGATAAAAACAAACTTACTGTTTATAATGATAAAACGAACTTTCTGTTTATAATGATAAAAAAACTTTCTTTTTGTAATGATGAAAAACAAACTTTCTGTTTATAATGATAACAACAAACTTTCTGTTTATAATGATAAAACGAACTTTCTGTTTATAATGATAAAAAAACTTTCTTTTTGTAATGATGAAAAACAAACTTTCTGTTTATAATGATAACAACAAACTTTCTGTTTATAATGATAAAACGAACTTTCTGTTTATAATGATAAAAAAACTTTCTTTTTGTAATGATGAAAAACAAACTTTCTGTTTATAATGATAACAACAAACTTTCTGTTTATACTGATAAAAACAAACTTTCTTTTTTATAATGATAAAAAGAAACTTTCTATTTATAATGCTGTTGATAAAAAGAAGCTTTCTGTTTATAATGATAAAACAAATTTTCTGATATTAATGATAATGGCAAAACAAACTTTCTGTTTATAATGATAATAATAAAACAAACTTTCTGTTTATAATGATAATGATCAAACAAACTTTTTGTTTGAAATGATAATAACAAAACAAAGTTTCTGGTACAAAATATAATTCTGACGTGCAAGAAATCACTACTTTTTGCAGGGACAAAAGTGTCCGGATCAATAACGACTTCTTTGACTGAAGGAAATGGTTTAGCTCCCTTTCAAGTCGCTTTCCAGAACACTCTGTTGAATCGAATGGTTTCCAGAACTGGAAAATATCCTCCTTATTGAACGAAGTGCACTGCTGGATTATACTACATACACGATGGTCATTAGCTAAATTCTTCTTCTTCTTCTTATTCTTCAGATTTCCGAGCCAGTAAGGCTCATTGCTGCAGATAAAGTTTGCTTCCATTCCTCTCTATTCCTAATCTTCACTCTCAAGTTGGTGACAAAAATTTCTTTCATATCCTCTTCTGTGTTGTCTTCCCATATGTCTTTGTCTACCCCTTGGTTTTGTTTACCTCATCTCTTATGCATTTATAATTTTTGTTTGTATGTTCTCTTCCATTCCTTCTACATGCCACAGCAAGCGTAGTTTGTTCAGTTTCAAGACATTTATAATTCGTTGGGATTTAAATAATCTGTTCAGTTCCGTGTTCTTTCTAGCTCTCCATCCTCCGCTGTTGGTATCCTTTATGGGCCCAAAGATTTTTCTTAGGATCTTGTTCTCAAAGATCTGCCATTGTTATTCATCTTTCTTTGTTGTACTCCACTTTAGATAAATAAAAACATTAGATTGAACACTAATAAAATTAATAATTAATTAATTAAATTAATAATTAACAAATTAATAATAAAATAATAATTAAACATAAATGGAAACATCAGATTAAAACATTAGATAAATGGAAAGTTTTATAGAACTTACTTTTCAGTTTAATGAGTATGGAGATTCGTTTGAGCACACAACCGGTGAACAAAGTAAAATGTTAAAACTTTATTTAAATTATTTGATCATACGGGGTGTTTACCATTCGCTTTCATGTAAGGGAGTTAAATAACTTTTTAATAGATGTACTGCTACCTTTCACATGCAACTTACGGGTCTGAGTACTTAGAAAGATCTTGCCCATTTGGTCCACAGCATTTGACACCTTCTGGAATTTAAAAAAAAAACACAGGATTTAAATTATAAACAACGTTGTTAATTTTAATGAGACAGTCTGTGGCTGGTATAAGCAGTATAGATGTTAATTTTATTGAGACCGTCTCTTTCTGGTATAAACAATATAGATATTAATGGAATGAGTCAGTGCCTTTTTGAAAAAGCAATAAAGCTTTTAACCTAATGAAGCTCCTTAGCGGCTATAACAAAAGTGGCAAATAGTAGATGAAGACGGCCTACTCTATCGATGGCATAACGATATACGAGTACTTGGAACACTAACGTAGAAAAATATGTGTGGATAACATCCTTATATACAGCTGTATATAGGGAAGTTCCCCCAGCCCGACTGCATATCTCATTATTGAGGAAAGACGCTGGCGATAGTTGGGATATGTGCTCCAGATGACTGACGACTCACTACCAAAAATAGCACTAAGATGGACACCACAGGGGAACAGACGTAATGATAGACCAAAAGAGACATGGAGAAGAACAACAGAGGTGATGTTGAGCAATAGAGGGCTCACCTGGGCAAGAGCGGAAAAAAGGTAAACTACAGGCGTTTGTGGAAACTCCTTGCGGAAGCCTCATCTGCCTTGGGCACGTAAGGTTGAGAGAGAGAGAGAGAGAGAGAGAGAGAGAGAGAGAGAGAGAGAGAGATATGCTATATGTGTGGAGGATACCTTACTGTAGAATGGAGTGCGGAGGACACTAAAATGAAACGATATGTGTGGAGAATACATTATTCTGGAACTGTATGTATGGATAATATTTTAATGTGTAACGATTATATGTGGAGAATACACTGATATGGAATAATATGTGTAGAGAGTACTCTATTGTGGAAAGTTATGTGTGGAGAATACTCTAATATGGAATGGTATGTGTGGAGACTATTCTAAATATAATGCGAAAAAGGCAACAAATACTTGTCACGCCTCCGTGCCAGCGCTAATGACCATTGTTTTTATGACACAGCTACGTACAACTCTGTAGCAAGAACTGTAACTGTGAAATTTTGTGCAGATCAATGTTTACATCCCCTCGTGCCAACCAGAAGTAAAACTGTTGGTCATATATAAACTGCTCATTGTTGATTTAGTTCTATGTATCAGCGATAATTTAGATTATACGGGATGTTGCGACGAGAATGTATCACATTGTGGCCTCATGATCTGAGACGGTACCTGTCATAGTGGTATTACAGGTCTATGTATCATATGAAATGTATCACTTGAATGACGCATATGAGTTCAAGCACGAGAACTACCAGTAGAAAAGACCAGAACTGAATAATAAAGCACTTACCTTTGGAAAGAACGGACACAATGTCGTGGTCCACAAACTGGCCCCAGGCAGGTAACATGAGAGTAAAGATTCCACGCACATTCTCTGCTGGATGGACGTGAAGGGTAACGTTCCGAGCACTTGATAGAGGGTAACCATCCACCCCGAACTGTCTGGGTGAGCTCACATCTGTTGACACAGTTAGTCGGTGATAGCGCTAGGATATCTTTTTTTATCAGATCAGTATATTTGTACCTGTCCACACTTTGCATGGAGCACTTGTAAAATAGTATAAAAAAATAAAAATAAAATACCAGTTTTCACAAAACAACATTGGGTATATTATTATTGTTATTATTATTGGGCATCGTGCCGGATGTCTTTGGCGCTCATTCATCTCCATCTTACACGGTCCGTGATGTTTCCAAATAATTCATATGTTTTTCTTTCCATCGTGGTCAATCCACTGAGATATTTTTTTCTCTTGCTTTCTTCTCTTCCTTTTCCCCTTGAATTTTCCGGTGGTTACTAGGTCCTCATGCCCTGGATGACTGACGACCCACTACCAAGAATAGAACTAACTAAGAGGACACCACAGGGGAACAGAAGTAAGGGCAGACCAAAGGAGACATCGAGAAGAACAACAAAGAGGATGTTGAGCATTAGAGGGCTCACCTGGGCAAGAGCGGAAAAAAGGCAAACTACACTACGCCTATCTTAACATGACATGCCCTTCCACCAGGTGCGTCCACTGAGTGATGGATGGTGAAACCGGCCTCTAGATATTGAGATCAGCTGTAAATACACAGCAGTAGACCAAAACAGGTACCCAGGGTGCCTTGCGGGTTAGTCTCTCTAGAAAAAAAAAGGCTAGCGGAGAAAACCGTATACAGACCCGGAGAGGAGCAAAATGGAAACCACAACCATACCATCATTTCCTTGTCAAATTAATCTTCGGTACTTTATAAAATTAAACATACTTTACAAACACCAGCAGAAAGCAAGTGTTCATGTGTACTTTCTTTCTTATCTTAACTGAAACGTGATTTAATCTTTACGAAGTGCGCACATGCTGAGCCAAAGTCAAAGCAGACTGATTCTCCACCATGAAAAAAACTGAGCATCATCATCATGCTGGCCTGATTATCCTGATTTCACTGGTTGCTTGTAACTAGATTTTTTAAATAATATAAATCGGTGCTGTAACCGATGACCCCCAAAAGTTTCGGCTTCTCTTTTTTTGGTGTTTTTTTTTTATCCGTAATTCACTGGTTATTGCGACCCCTGTTAGTATACACTTATGTAAAGCACAGACTGCCTCCAGTTTGATGTAGACGAAATGTACAGAGACTACCCCACCGTGATAACGTGAGCAGTTCGAACAATATTTATTACAGTTAAGAGGGCGCAGTTTCAGTACAATTTCACTAGTTTCAATTTCATGTGACCTTTTTGACTTTCTTCATCTCGTCAAATTCTTTTTTTATATTTTTGCAGATGTCTGCTATTTTTTGTTTCATGAAAAATCTTGTTACAAGACGTTTAGTTAATGAGCTGTTTTGAACATTTCTGAAAAAGCAGTAAAGACGGAGAGAGATCCAGTGCTTCCTCTAAGCTACACACCCCCAACCCCACACTCCCCCCACCCACTAACTAAAAAACAAATCATGCCACACAGGATATTTTGTATTCCAAGCGAAAAGTACAAGAAAAGTGAAATCACTGTTTAGATTTTCCTGTTTATGTTACTCAGTACCGTAGTCAGTGCTGTAACAGCGCTGCCGATATGACGATATGATAGCTCTACGTGAGTTTCTGTTCTTGATTTGTTTTCATTTTAATATAACTTTCTAAAAAGAATTTTAACTTCAAATATGTAATTTGATGTACGGCCGCATATTTGCGCAATTTTTCTTCGAGAATGTATTTTGCACATGGGTTTAAAATGTTGCGCACGAACCGCCAAACCTTAGAGGTCACCTTGGAAAGGTTCACCTGGTACTCAGGTTGAAACTTGAAATTCAGACTACAAATATCTCTCGAAATTAGATTACTTAGCTAAAGATTTTTTTCTTACTTTTTCTTAACTTTCATGATGTATTATAAAATGTTTATGTTGCTGATAATTTATTGCGAGAGAATTGTAGAATTTTCTTGTGTGTACGGACTGAATATGGCAGATGTTCTTGTCTTGTGTTGTCTTGTCTTATCTCCCTGTAACTGCGAGCTGGTGACCTGTGAATGCTGCGAATGTGTTATAGACAACATCGTACAGGAGTGGGAGCGGGTTATGGCAGCTATTTTTTCAGTCCTGGAGTACAGCTAAAAAGCAGGGGGGTGTGCAATGTTTCTTTAACAGACCTACCACCATGAGGGCTATGACAATCCCTGCCCCGTTAGCCAGGCTATGCCTGTTACTGAGGGTACCAACGGAGAGGTGGGACATGACCTTGGTCAGCTATGCTTCGCTAACCCTGACGCTAGCATATCAGCTCAGGGTCGCTGATTGCCTCATTGGACAGCGCCTTCACCCCTACTGACAACTATAAAAAAAGGACCTGCTGTGAGAAGCTATCGCAGTTCTTTCCCTGTTCCTCTTTATACTCACTTTCCAGATACAGACCAACGCATCAACAACCATGAATGTCGCTGACTGCAGAATCGGACAGCATCTTCACCCCTTGTGGCAGATCTTGAATTCATTTCTTCAGGCAGCAAAGGTTGTTTGGTGTTGTATATGTGTGTGTATACTAGGTGAAGTGCTGTATTCCTGCGCAGGTAACACATTACAACCTTTACTAAGCATTTGAACGCGTCAAGTCTGGCTGTAGCTTGGCGAAGTAGTGCACAACCTCCAACCTGAAGGGCTATAGCCACTCTGGGTGATCAGAGAGCCGAGCGCTCAAGAACTGAAAGTGCCCAGCACAAACGCGCAATGCGAAAAGCCAAGGCTGCACAGGCACCCACAACTGGATATGGACATGCATGTTTCGTGTGTGGCAAAGCTTTTAAAGCTTATACAGGGCTAGTTGGTCACGCATGGACTTACCTCATACCTCACCCTATTTAGACCAAGATGAAGCTGTGGTCATCATCGAAGACGATGGACGAACAACAACAAACAGTGCACAACCCGTAGGTAGAGTTCTAGCAGCTTTAAAAATGAACTGAAGATTCTCTAAATAATGGCCTGTACTTACTGTCTTCATAATCAGGAGCGAGAAGCCTGCCCAGTGCTGTATATGAAGCTCCATAATTCTTCGGGTGGTTGCAGGTTCCGTTGAAGGTTCTAAATCTCTGACACTCGAGCTGTTGACAATACTGAGAGAGAAAGTTTCAACATTTGGCCATATTCTCTTGTACTGTGTGATAAGTAGAACTGAGGGATAATATACATTGGGGGTGGAGCGAGCTTGGCTTACTACGTTCACGGGAAAACCCTGGACAGAGTCACATGAGTTTTATAGTGCACCGTGAAAATGTTTGTCCCGTATGATTTAGCGAGAAAATAGAATGTTCAGTGTTTAATAAAATGGACTAATGTTTCGTGAAATGTATAAATTATAAAACAGTAGAAAGAGTTTTATTAATTAACGAGCATACAGTTATGACGTTTCGGTGTGCACCTTAATCATACAGAAATACACAGGACGAAGAGATAGAGAGAGATGATACAATATAATTTCACATGAATGCTATGCAAGATAGAAATGGAAACAAATAGAATAAAATCAAATAAATGGAGCACTTAGCTATGACGTATAAAAGACTATGCCCAGAAGTGCGCATGATGGAGTGTAGAGAATGTTTAAATGGAGACTTGTGATGTGTGATAGTCGGGTCGTAAAGCGGGGAACCGCGGGAAGGGGAGAGAATGATACAGTGGTAGTTTAGCCGGGAGAAGGTGAAACAGGTGGTTGTAATTGTACTTTGCCATGAGAAGGTTCTGAACTATGTATTGCAAGTGAGAAAGAGTGGAACATAGTGCAGAGAAAATATGATTGTAGAAGAGGGGAATCTTAGCTGTAGCTGAATTGTGAGTTCAAACCATACGATTCCAGCGTCACATACTCCTGAATGTAGCGGTTTTCAAGTGCCATGTGGCTTCTGTTATCGGCGTGAGATTGTTTGATGACTGTTACCAGAAAATCAGATTTGCCTCTGTGGCTGGGGCCACTGAAATTGTTAGGGTATAGTTATATACTTAGTTTTACAGCATTGGCTTCGTGTATAGTTGTATACTTAGTTCTATATATTTATACAGTAATTATTCGAATGTTTTTTTAAAGAGTTTCGGTAGTGTAGAAGTCTTACGTCGTCCTTCTGAAATGTGATTCATCCTGTGAAAATGGTTCTAAAGACTGTTATAGCCGGAGGTGGGGTGGGGGATACGCTCTCCACTCCAATGACATGTCTCCAAGGCGTGCGTCTCAAATAGCCTCTGACAGTCAAGTCCAGCTCCCGGCCTTCTCATGGCAGAACTGTTCAAATTGACAGGAGAAGGGGCGAAGGCGAATATCTGGCGCTTGAAAACCAGACGCGTCGGGTAGATGAGAGTCATGTTTGGTAGCTCATCTACTGCTACAGGTGAGATTCTTCAGCTGCCGTGCATTGAATGGGGCTCCTCCAAGCCTGTGAAGAAAGGTGCGAATGGGGCTGCCTCGCGGCGCCACTATGAAAAAGTTTTTAAAAAAGGATTAAGTGAAATAATCAATAGTCTCGAGGTCAGGACTGCTCAAACCACGGAACCTCTGATCTGGAGGTCGGCCATGTCCTATGTGCACTCATACCTGGCGAATTGCCTGAACCGGCTTAACCCAGGGGTTAAGACACTGCTGGCGAGATCCTTTGGATGCCGCGCGTGGAGTGAAACTCATCTCGGCCAATGAAGAAAGTGCGAAACATTTATTATAGTTGCCCTGTGGCGCCGATGTGAAAAGGTAATGGAAAGGATAAAATGAAGCTTAATCGGTATGTCCAGCAGTATCGCGGCGAGAGCTAATTATACCACGACACCTCTGCTCTAGAGGCTGGCCACGTCCGCTGTATACCCATACCGGTGAAATATGCCTAAACCGGCTTAAACCAGAGGTGAAACTTGATGGCTACTCATGTCACGGTACCTCCGCTCTAGAGGTCAGTCACGTCCTAAACACGTCCATACTGAGATAATACGCCTAAACTGGGTTAACCCTGGGGTGAAACTTACTAGTGTTGAGGATACGTCCTCCTGGACAAAAGCTCCGTCCTAGTCATAACTAGAAAGGGTAGCGGCCACTCCACAAATTGCTGAAGTCGGAGACACTGGACCAGTGCAGCCTAGATAGGCAACCACCTCTCACCCGACGGGGATGTATGCGTATCATAATCACCCTGAGGTTTTCCAGTGAGATAGTCCAACGCTGGACTGGATGGGCAACCACCTCTCACCTGGTGGGGATATACAGGTATCCCAAAACTCGTCGAGGTATTCTGGTGAGAAAGTCAAACTCTAGATTAAACTGGTGCTCAAGCACTGGAATACTCTGAACCTCTTCGGGTCCTTTCGGGAATCTCGTGTGGTCCTTTCGGGAAGCAGGGGACCTATCGAGGACCACAGGAGTAAATTCAGTAGGATCACGGGGCGGTTTTGGTGGTAGAAGCGAACGAAAAAGAAGAAGAAGATTCCGTGAAAATGATGTCAGATGTTAATATCAGTTACATTAAACTCCTTCTCATATGAAGTTTGATAAAAAGCCCTCATTACTCAATTTCTCGGCTATTCCTCGTGTAATGCTGTATCTATGGTTCTTATCCAATATGTTGGGCACAATTCATTGAAATATTATTTTACGTTTTTCCTGTTTACACCTGTTTATCTGCATTTATCAGTTAATATTGACACAGATGATAACTCAAGATAAAAGAGGAAAACGGCGATGATCTTGCCGAACGGTTCCATACATGTCCGGGAGGGGGGGGGGGTCTGAGATGGCTCGGTCAGTTAGTACGCTGTTCTCTCGTGGCTAGACGGCTGCTCCTTTTATCGGAGTCCGTGTTTGAATCGCAGGTAATTCTCTTGTAATTTTTCCTTCTCTCACGTCTCACTAAAGTGCTTTGTCTACTATATTTTTTTAGGTCTAACCTACAAAATTGTGTTCTCTTACTTTACCGTACGAAAGCCTCGTAGTTTCCTATTTATAAAAAAAATTGTTTCGGAAGAAACAAGGCACCCATTTCCACAGGTGATTTACTGGTGGTCCCGGCAAATTATTTTTACTTCTGAAAGCACTTTGGCTACTGCCATTGTCGCTATTTAATATTTATTATGTGGCTTAACTCTGTTTTCTTACAACGAAGCCCCTCGCACATAATTTACTTCTTACTCTCTGGTAGTTTACTTATACAAGTATTACTGCAACTACAACAACTACTACTAGCACAACTATTACTCCTACTGTGATAACAACTGCTACTATTGATGTTTGAAACAAAGCTATACAACTTCACAAGAGCCATGGCTTAACCACTGCAGCAAACTGCTGGTAATTTCTACCCGATCTATTGAAACAACTGGTCCCCCCCCCCCCCCCCCCCCGCTGCCTCAGTGGTCTCCCTTGTACCCTACATTATTCAGTGTATGTTCTACTGGCCTTGCCCTGTTATTTGAAAATATTGTGAGGAGAACACTGACATATGCTGATGATATATTAACATATGAGCATGGGAGGCGTAGAGAGGAATGCAGAGCAGGGTGGACCAGATAACAACCTGGTGTGAGGATAACAATGTGGTGATAAACCCAGAAAAAGCCATCACCCTGTGTTGCCCATTAAATATCAGAATTGTAGGATCTAAAGTTCCGATTGTGAAGTATCGAGTTCTAGATATTAAGAGAAATATACACTTAACAAAACAGCTGAGAAGCACATAAATGCCTTTGAATGTAAATGCTATAGAAGAGTTCTCCAAATATCGTGGACACAAAAAAGAACAAATATATCTATACTACAGGAGCTTAATATTGAAGAGGGCTGGCTAGTAAAGAGGATTAAAGAGAGAAAACTTGGATATTTTGGCCACATTAAACGTCATGATAATTTAGAGAAGACCGTATTGGAAGGATACATAATGGGAAAAAGAAAGAGAGGAAGACCGAAACGAAGATGGCTGCAAGACATCGTTGATGATCTGGAAATGGATGCAGCAGCAGCAGGCCATCTTGCTCACAACCGAGAGGCCTACAGGAGTGCTGTTTGGGAGGCAAAGTTCCGCAAGGGACATGCAATGGAATGAATGAATGAATATTTCTTGAGGTATCTATG